>BQNB010010497.1:1440-74683 GCA_026074375.1 Tanacetum coccineum | reverse complement strand
GGAGACAGTTAGTGGACTGGTTATACATATGTTTGTGGACAAGAAGTATCCCCTCACTATAAACCTTATTGAAAGGATGCTAGATCATCAACTGGATATTTGTCATGGAACAGTGGGTGATGAACTTACCACTGCGGTTCAGTTGATTGCCTTTCTCAAGAAACAAATTTCTGATTCCATGCGTCCTAAGGTTCATGAATGGTACGGTTAAGTTTATTGTATATCATAAATCTTTTTGCTATTTAAAATATATTTTTGATATATAATTTTTTTATGTAGAACCTCTATACTTATTAGCTTTTGCACAGTGTGCCATAAACATTTTTGAGTGTGCACCAAGTTTTGGTTATGGAAATAGTTTTTGGCATGCTGCTTGGTTTTATTGCAACACATTTTGAACAAAAAGAGAAATTTTTAGGGTTTGGGTGTTGGTTAACCACCACACAACAAATGGTGTTCAACTCACCATGTCTCACAAACAAGAAAGAGTTGATTCACCATGAGGGTACGGCTCTGGTGTGATTCTCAAATCCGTTGATAGCTTTAATAGTTTGCTCAAAACTATAGGGTATTTAACTCACCGATGCTTCTTTTGCTGAGAGTTAAAATGGTCATCAATCCACCATGGATAATGCCCTTATTGGGAACCCAAGGATTGGCTAGTCCAAACGCAAACGGCTTTTGGTAAAGACTTAACAAATCCGTTGATAGCTGACAATTTGCTAAAAATTGTAGGGTAATCAACTTACCTTGTTATCACAACAAAGAGTTGGCTAGTCCTGAGCAAACGGCTACAGGTAAAGACATATAAAATCTGTTTATGGCTGTGATGATTTGCCAAAAATCATTAGGGTATTCTAATTCACCATTGATTCATGTTCTAAGAGTTTGACTGGTTACTAATTCACTAGGGTAATGTCATGATTCCACCAAAGAATTAGCTAGCCCAAGAGTGAGTAGCTACTTGGTAAAGGCTTATCAAATCTACTCATGTAGTGAGCGAGTGTGTGAATCTTGCTGCCAAGATACCGAGAGACGTTGAGATGCTCTACGATGAATAGGGCTAGAGAGAGATAATGTACGTGGCAGATAGCGTTGCCTATTACTCACATCCCTTATCTCCTAAAACAAACTCACTGTCTACTAAATCTCCACCAAACTCTCCAATCTTTGATACCACTCCTTTGCCTACTTCTCCGAATTCATTAAACCTTACACCCTCTTACTTACCTCCATAAATCTCTACTCAAAATCAGAGTATGAACCATTTGCATGAACTCCTACACCTTTTAAATCTTCTTGATATCAATATTCAACATGCAATTGAGTCAACTAATAGTTCACCTCCATCCTCACTGTTCACTCATCCTCCTTTTCTCGACCAAATCAATTTTTATTTGGACTTTTGTCATTGTTGCATGGGTACTCGTAAAGTATTCAATATTTTAAAAGATGACCTTAACCGAATCAAATCTCTCATCATTGGGCCCTCAACCCTTTTCCCTTCATCCATCACTACCAACTCTCCTTAAAACATCCTTATGAAGTCAAGAATCATCTACTAGTTTACTTTCATTAGATACTTTAATATGTTGTGTTTTAGTTATGCTTATCTCATGCTTGTATCATCATATATATTTTCCTTGTGACTATATATGATTTCTTTACGAATTTAAATGCACTTTACTTTATGAGTTTTTAAATGTGTGGATTATACTCTTAGATATTTGTCAATATGTTTGCTTGCACTTTGTAATTCTAACCTTGTTTTGAAGCAAACAAATTATTCGTTTTGATCGATCCCTTAGGTGCCTGAACAAAGGAGAGCTTACATCAAGGGGGAGTCTTTTATCGTCGATTTCTTTCTCTCCTCTACGACTCGACGATCAACCTTTTTGATTGTCAAAATAAGGGAGAGAAAAGAATTAAACTCATTAATAATTTATAAACTTCTATTTTTATACTAAATGAGTTTATGTTTTGTACATCCAAAAAAGGGAGATTGTTAATACAACTAATGTCTAATACGTTATTTATATTTTTAAAAATCTCAATGTTGTTTATAATAACAATATGTGAAAACGTTACGTTTAAAATTATACGTTTAATAATTACTAATCATAAAATTTCTATTTCTAGGATTATCACTTAAGGCTATGGATAATCAAATCATTAAACATGTTTTAGTAATCAGTAAAATATTTTTCTTAAACCTTACATTCTAAATGTGTTTTTATAAAAATATAAATAAAAACATAAATATTTATTATTTATAAAGAAATGTTTTATTAAAAATCATAAAATTTGTAAATTCAAATTTTCCCTCAACAAATAGAAGTGTTCTATAACTGATCACAAACCTTAACCACAAAAGAACAAAAGGGAGCGAAGTCTAGTGACAGTCGGGGGGACCGCCACTAGCACGGTCATTTTTTGTCACTTATAAAATACTAGGCACCCTATCTGAAAAAAAGCAGACCTCTTGCCACGAATTTATTCATATCCACATTTTTCTCTCTTCTTCTTTTCTTATCTGCTAAACACAAATTCTTCATCACTAACATACCTTGATCTGTTTCGAATAGTGATTTAAATTTCTTTACTTCCCCTTCTTTTCTTTTTTTTCTAATCAAGTGCAAGAGGAAAGAAACACATCGTATTCTTCTATATACGAATTGTTATCAAATGATCTCTCTCTTCCTCCTCAAGATCATAAATCTTCATTAAATATTTAGTGTTGTTGTGTAAATTGGACTGTGAGTAGATCCAAGTGTGTAAATTATGTATTGGTGTGATTTGAATTGTGTGTCAATCTAAGGGTATATATATCTTGTGAGTGTGTAAAGACTTAGTGAAGTCTTAGATTGGTTCTAGCTAAGATTAAGGATCCGACATCTAGTCTTAGTTCCAGAAACAGAAATAGTAAGAGACGTGTAATACGGTTTTCTCCGCATAAAGGGAGCTTATTGCATAGTTGAAATCTAAGTGGATACTCAGAGGAGTGGAGTAGGATATGAAGAGGTGCTTCGTTGCCGAACCATATAATCTTAGTGTCTTGTTTTGATCGTTCTTTCCTTTCACCTTTTTATTATTTTTGTTCATTTTAGTTCATTACAGTTAGGATAGTTATTTTGTTGTGATTCATATTGCTGATATTGATTGACATTATAACTCGAATCAAACCATTTTATAAGCAAAGAATTTTAAACCGGTCAATTAACCTATAAACTATTCAACCCCTCTTCTAGTTTCCACATGCATAATTAATTTAATTATTCCACCACTATCCCCAGCGACATGTCGCTGGGGAAACCTTACAAAAATAATTACTAAACAACTGGCCACGTGGTTTTTTGTCGTTTAGTTTCAATGATCCCCGGCGACATGTCGCGGGGGAAACCCTCTCACAATGTTGACCTGTCAAAGTTTTGACCAAAATTTGGTCGTTTTATTTGTTACTATCCCCGGCGACATGTCGTCGGGGATTAGTCTGCAATTTTTTTTGCTAGCCTGCAATTCAGCTCATTTCTATGTTTTTTCAAAAAAAAACCCACCAATAATCAAACCTGTATCTAGCAATATATAAACTACCCAAATAAATTACCAACTCTGCCATCAAAAAACAAAACAATATCAAGGATCAACACATTTGATATAACTAAACTAAATACGTCCAAAATCTGAATAAACATGTTATAGTCTAACAAATGGGCTTCCTAGCCATAAAACTTGCATTTTCCGCAAGATACAAGTCAATATTCACCTTGATAACATGTTCAAAATGTACGGGGATACAAATGTTTACATAAGGGTCGCCAATACATACTTAAAGAAACAAAATAGCATATACTTACCCATATATAACATCTTTTAACTATCCACATCCTCGCGCGGCGTCATCATCATTGCTCGACTCATCATCCTCGCCCGCGCCACACCCGTTGCCACTCCCATTCTCATGCTATGACTGAAGCTGCATAAACAGCTGGGAATACCTGTCGTCACTACTCATGGCCACCGTGATCATGTCAATCTACTTCTAGAGCTGCTTGTTGCTTTTTTTGAGCTCATTGACATCGGAAGTATGATTGCATTGAGGCACGAGGACATCGAGGACGTCCTTGCCCCTTCCCGCCACAACCCTACCAACATAGGGAATGTGCCCGCGCTACTTGCCCCGATAAACCATGGCCATGATCCTCCTACGTAGTGATAAAAACACAAGATTGTTAATATGTTAGTCGGGTTACTACATTATTTCACGACAAATCATTAAAGTGCGTGTTTTGAAACAATACTTACATATAGACGTTGATCCTCGTCCCGCAAGAATACGCCACCAACAGTATGTGTATCGAAGAAGGTCTGGATTAGGGACGGGTACTCTTGAGTCGCGAAGCTCTGCATCTGTACATACACAACACACAAGTATATAAGATGAAACAAATTAAAAATGACAAATCACAACACACCAAAGCATATAATGAGCTATATATATGTAAAATAATTATAATGTTTATTACCTGCTTATCTCAGAGGGGCCAATAGTGTGTTTGGGATCCTGCCGGCATTACGACTGTAGTCTCTTGCCGGTTTGACCATTTTTGCGACACCGGGGGCCATGTTCTTGGGATCAGACCAAAACCGGATCTGCTCATCCCAATCTTCCGCAGAGATGTTCGCGGGACGTCAGGATCTGATAGCTTCCACGTCGTAAGTCTCGTCATCGGGGTTCTTAACCCAATAATCCCTCTTCAACGATGACTTGTTGTCCGTGTAGATCTTGCCAAGATGTTGATCGATGCCCTTCCTGATTTCTGGCCAAAGCTCGGATTGCATGTGGGGCTTCAAGTCAAACTGGGTCTGCAATCATATATAACAAAGACAGACTTAGAGATATAATTTATATATTTATCTAAATTCGTTTATTTATTTATATGATATAAATAAATAAATGAATTTAGATAAATACACACAATTAAATAAATGTAACATGATAATAAAATAAACTTAAAATAATAATGAAATATCTGACCCTAATCTTTCCGAGGACCCCCTCCTTCCGCTCCGCCGGGATGTTGCGCCAAGAACCAAAGTGCATAGGGAACTCCCTCACGATCTCCCCGAGGAGGTTAGACCAATGAGACGAGTGGTCACCGAGAGGCAACATCGTGCCGTTATCTTTCCACTCAAACCGGATCGGCTGCGGGCCTAATTCATCTGTGATCTTCCTTAACCCAAGGTTCCTGGTTTCCTTGCGGGTATGCATCCTGCCGGCTTTCCTGCCTCCTAAATTAGGTTTTCAGGTGCCTTTGCCTACAAAATCAAGTAAGTGATAACGACATAAAAATTCAAGGCAAGCATATTTAATATATCAAGTTTATGATTATATTACAATAATCTAGAAATTATTACCACTACCTCGGCAACCGCCGGCTAACTGATGTGGAGGGGGATGATTATCACCGCCACCGTTACCGCTGTGACCCCTTTCTATATATGTACAAGTACAATTAGAATAACATGTAGAAATTAATGAACTTAATAAACAAAATCAATTGAGTTGGCTGCTACTATTTAGAGGGTTAGAAAAAGAAGAAGAATCATCATTTAGAGGATTAAAAGAAGAAGAATTAAACTTATAGAGGAGGAGGGATTATTTGGATTATTTTCAGTCCGAAGTCCTTCGGGGTAGTGATGTTGCTCAGTGTGTGGCGGGGTTGGTGAGTTGGTGGGGGGTTATGTGTGTGGAAGTGGGTGGTGGTGGTGGAGGTGGTGGGTTATGTGGTGGTGGTGGAGGTGGTGGGTTCCCGGTGGTGCTTCTTCACTCGAATCGCAGGTCGTAGCAGTGGTGATGTTATTTTTTATAACCTTTTTTTCCTCTAAGTGTTGGACCAGATCTGTTGTGTACATTTTGTCGTTTAGCTATATTGGCGGGATAATGAAAATTTTCGTGGGAATAATCCCCGGCGACATGTCGCCGGGGAATGTTTTAATTATTATTTATATATTTATTTTCTTTAAAAAATATGATTTTATAAATACTAATAAAAAAGCATTCCGGTTTCTCGGTTCGTTCCGGTCGGGTCGGTCCGGTTCTCGGTTCGTTCTGGTCCGGTCGGTCCGACGGCGACATGTCGCCGGAGAATGTTTAAAAAAAATGTTTATTTAGTTTTTTAATAATTCAGTTTTTTATAATTATATATTTTATAAATAATCATTTATAAATATAATTATAAGTTTAACGGATGAGTCGAGATGTTACCGTTGTACATTAGATGTTCAACGGATGAGTCGAGATGTTACCGTTGTACATTAGATGTTCAACGGATGAGTCGATGTGTTATCGTTGTACATTAGATGATCAACGGATGAGTCGATGTGTTATCGTTGTACATTAGATGTTCAACGGATGAGTCGATGTGTTATCGTTGTACATTAGATGTTCAACGGATGAGTCGATGTGTTATCGTTGTACATTAGATGTTCAACGGATGAGTCGATGTGTTATCGTTGTACATTAGATGTTCAACGGATGAGTCGATATGTTATCGTTGTACATTAGATGTTCAACGGATGAGTCGATATGTTATCGTTGTACATTAGATGTTCAACGGATGAGTCGATATGTTATCGTTGTACATTAGATGTTCAACGGATGAGTCGGTATGTTATCGTTGTACATTAGATGTTCAACGGATGAATCGATATGTTATCGTTGTACATTAGATGTTCAACGGATGAGTCGATATGTTGTCGTTGTACATTAGATGTTCAACGGATGAGTCGATATGTTATCGTTGCATGTTAGATGTCCAACGGATGAGTCGATATATTATCGTTGTACATTAGATGTCCAACGGATGAGTCGACATGCTATCGTTACACATTAGATATCCAACGGATGAGTCGATATGCTATCGTTGTACATTAGATGTCCAACGGATGAGTCGATATGTTATCGTTGTACATTAGATGTCCAACGGATGAGTCGATATGTTATCGTTGTACATTAGATGTTCAACGGATGAGTCGATATGCTATCGTTACGCATTAGATGTCCAACGGATGAGTCGATATGTTATCGTTATACATTAGATGTCTAACGGATGAGTCGATATGCTATCGTTGTACATTAGATGTTCAATGGATAAGTCGATATGCTATCGTTGTATATTAGATGTCCAACTGATGAGTCGATATGCTATCGTTGTACATTAGATGTCCAACGGACGAGTCGATATGTTATCGTTGTACATTAGATGTTCAACGGACGAGTCGATATATTATCGTTGTACATTGGATGTCCAACGGATGAGTCGATATGCTATCGTTGTACATTAGATGTCCAACGGATGAGTCGATATGTTATCGTTGTACATTAGATGTCCAACGGATGAGTCGATATGCTATCGTTGTACATTAGATGTTCAACGGATGAGTCGATATGTTATCGTTGTACATTAGATGTTCAACGGATGAGTCGATATGTTATCGTTGTACATTAGATGTCCAACGGATGAGTCGATATGCTATCGTTGTACATTAGATGTTCAACGGATGAGTCGATATGTTATCGTTACACATTAGATGTCCAACGGATGAGTCGATATGCTATCGTTGTACATTAGATGTCCAACGGATGAGTCGATATGTTATCGTTGTACATTAGATGTTCAACGGATGAGTCGATATGCTATCGTTATACATTAGATGTCCAACAGATGAGTCGATATGGTATCGTTGTACATTAGATGTTCAACGGATGAGTCGATATGTTATCGTTGTACATTATATCTAAAATTCCGACCAATTCCTCCTGTAGCCCTATACTCCCGCCAAAAACTCCCGCCAAAAAATCCCTCCAAATACTCTCGCCAAGTACTCCCTCCAAAAAACTATGTTTTACCATAAAAGCAGATATTATCCTCACAATCATCCACAGATCACACACATTCTTACCATCACAACCACAAACATATCACACTGTTATTATGGTGAAGATGGTGCCATATGAAGCTTTTGCGTGTCCTTATAGAGCCGAAGATGTAGTTCTGCTAGAATCGTATAAACCTAAAACCCGTGGTAAACTATACTATGCATGTCCACGATCAAAGGTGAACATTCACATGCTTTTTTTGTGTAATATATAAATAATGTGGTTAGTTGTTAAAACTTATTATCTTTACTCTTTAACAGCCTCGCGAAAACACTTTCAGATGTAAATTTTTTTATAAAAAGAGGAACGAGTCCGTCTACTGGTTGGTTTTCCTGGAGCTTCAACGACTCCAATTTATTCTCCAGGATCTTCAACACCTCCACGCTATTCTCCAGGAGCTTCAACACCTCAAAGCTATTCTCCGGGAACATCAAGAAATGCAGAGTGCTCAAACTGCAAGCACTTGCTTGATAAGATAACGGTACTCGAGGCAACGGTGAATATGTATATGCATCCGAAACAACACACAGTTAATTCAGCCGCACTATTTCACGAGGTTTACAATAACATGGGAAAACTTGATTTGGAGTAGTTTGTCATTTGGAATGTAATTCATATGCTTTAAGCGTCGGTTTGTAAGTCTCGTATGATTATCGTTCTAGAGTTGAGATCCTCAAAAAATAAGGGCAAAAAAATAAATAAATGGGTTAATACTAACCACTCATTTTTTCATCATCCACTTTTCCACCTTTTTCTTAAAACTCAAATATCTAGCAAACGATAAATCGTTAAACGAAAAAAAATACACCATCGCGACGAGTATTTTTTTATCTTTCTATAGAGGGGCACTTATATATACTTTCGACGAACTTTTTTCGAATTTTTTTTTTCAATCACGTCAGAAAAAATCTCATGGGATTTTTTGAAATCACATGAGATTGTGATACAAATCTCATGTGATTTTTTCAGACGTGATTTTTTCAGATGTGATTTTTCGACGAACTCTTTTTTCGAATTATTTTTTTTCAATCACGTCTTAAAAAATCACATGAAATTTGTATCACAAATCACATGTGATTTTGTGAAATCACATGAGATTGTGATACAAATCTCATGTGATTTTTTCAGACGTGATTGAAAAAAATCAGAAAAAAAGTTCGTCGAAAGTATCACAACGAGTATTTTTTTATCTTTCTATAGGGGGCACTTCTATATACTTTCGACGAACTCTTTTTTCGAATTTTTTTTTCAATCACGTCTGAAAAAATCACATGAGATTTGTATCAGAATCTCATGTGATTTCAAAAAATCCCATGAGATTTTTTCTGACGTGATTGAAAAAAAAAATTCGAAAAAAGTTCGTCGAAAGTATATAGAAGTGCCCCTCTATAGAAAGATGATTTAATTCTCGTCGCGATGGTATGTTTCGTTTTGCGTAACGATTAACGGTTTGTGAGATATTTAATTTTTAAAAAATAGGGTGAAAGTGGGTTTTTTAATTAAATTAAAATAAGAATTAATCTAAACCATTAGATGAAAATAAAATTGATGGATAAGATGAAGCGGTTTGTTCTTTTTTTTGACCATGTTCCTTATGGAACTTTTCTCTATCGTTCTAATATGTTTAAGTGTCTGTTTGTAAGTCGCTTGTGTTACTACAAGTGGTATGTATAATATTTAACTAAATGAATGTTTGTTTTTGTGTTACTTGACGAATGTGCATCTTGAAAAAGTATACGGTATATCATGTTCAATTATAGAAGGGTAGTGCATATCCTGACCGAACCGAGAAAACGGAGTGTTTATATATTTTATAAATTATTTTATAAAATATATAATTATAAAATATATTTTATAAACAATAATGATTTAAAAGCAGAATTAATTTTTTTAATAAAATAAATAATCTGGGGCGACATGTCGCCCGGGAAACGTGAGCGGGAAAAATTGCCGCCAGGAGTTTCGTTAATTTTTTATAATAAATTTTAATTAAAAGTTTCCTGGGCGACATGTCGCCCGGGATACTCTAACGCACTTTAATTAACACTAATCACTACGCTTAATCATTCACGTGAATTAAATTTTTTTAATAAAAGCTTTCCTGGGCGACATGTCGCCCGAGAAGTGAGCGGGAAAAATTGCCGCCAAGATTTTCGTTTATTTTTTGTTCAAATTTTAACCAAGCTTTCCCGGGAGACATGTCGCCCGGGAAACTCTCTTCAACTTTGAGTAAAAAAGTCTATCATAATTGGTGTCACGTCGGACGGACTTTTGTCGTTTAGTGTTGTTTCCCGGGAGACAAATGTCGCCCGGAAAACAATCGTCACCTGTTCTACTTTTTCTTGTAGTGTATATTCACTTCGCTCAACGCCTTTATTAGAATACATACAAATAGTCGTTAGCTCGTAAAATACGATAAATGTATCAGATAGTCGTTAGCTCGTAAAAAATTTGAATTCGTATCTTAATAAAACCAGAATCATTAGTCATTACCCAAAAAGGTATATATAATCATAGATCATAATTTCAAGTAAATAATTATGAAGCACATTATCAAAACCATTGCCCATAATATGGCATAAAAAAACTTACCAACACCACGGGAAGATATGTCCGGTGGTGACCGTAAGACTTTATTCTCGAAACATTTAAAAGGCAATTTGTTTATAGTTATCTATCATAGTTTAAAAAGACGACATTTTGTATATGTGGGACATTAAAATATAGTAAAACAACAGACATTTTAGTTAACATCCGTTAAGCATGGTGTTAACTAAAAGATCTGTATGAGCGAATTAGGCGGCAAATTTTGTATATCATATATTGACAAATTAATGAAAATAGTCGAAGTAAGTAATTGCCAAGAAACAAGCCGATAAAAACGACAAATGTCGTGATGGATGAAAATATGAAGGGACATAATGATTGACAACGAAAAGGATAACTGAAATGACTTTAAATCTTTATCATAAAAGCTAATTAAAAGAACAATCGTTGTTCATGGCACTCGAGATGGAGTAACTGATTCAACCGGCCGGTAGTGAGTCCGATATATATAGATGCGCAAACGTTGGATGAGAAGAGGATAAAAGTGGCTAGTGACGATGTTGAAGGTGAAAGGAGTACAAGTAGTGCATCCAATGTGACTTCCACTATATAAGCGTGTGATTTGTTACTACGTATTTCTTGGATGAAAATGAGAACGTTTTCGAAGGAGGTTGAATAAGTTTATATCAGTAGCTGGTTGAAATTTATATTCATTAATTTTCAAAATTTGGTTTGCGAGGCTAATGTCGGATTATATTTTTTAATTATCACGGATAGTTAACGTCAAAGGCAAAAGTTCAACATATACCCAAAATTTAGCATAGACCCAATGAACCAATCATAATCACTCATTTTTTAATCAAAATAATAAAAACTCACTTTTCACCTTTTTTTTTAAAAATTAAATATCTCACAAACCGTTAATCGTTACGCAAAACAAAACATACCATCGCGACGAAAATTAAATCATCTTTCTATAGAGGGGCACTTCTATATACGTTCGCCGAAATTTTTTTCGATTTTTTTAGACACGTCTGAAAAAAATCACATGTGATTTGTATCACAAATCACATGTGATTTTCTGAAATCAGATATGATTTTATGAAATCACTTGTCACAAATCACATGTGATTTTCTAAAATCACATGTGATTTTCTGAAATCAGATATGATTTTATGAAATCACATGTGATTTGTATCACAAATCACATGTGATTTTTTTAGACGTGACTGAAAAAAAATCGAAAAAAAAGTTCTTCGAAAGTATATCGAAGTGGATGTCTCCTGAAAAAAAAAATACTCGTCGTGATGGTGTATTTTTTGTCGTTTGACGATTTACCGTTTGCAAGATATTTTATTTTTAAAAAATAGGGGGAAAGTGGGTTATTATTATTTTGATAAAAAAATGAATGACTAGGATTGATTCATTGGGTCTATGCTAAATTTTGAGTATATGTTGATCACAACTCTAAGGTCAAAAGTATAAATCCTTTACTAGTGACCCTGCATCACAATATTCATTACCCAAATTAAATAATAGAAAAAATATAGTCCGTATATACTTAAAACACTGTAATATCAAAATATTTACATTTAAGGATATAAATTTCAAAAATTAATTTAAAACACAGCGATATCAAAATATTTACATTTACACTCTGTCTTCGAGATTTAAAAGAAAGGAAAATGTAAAGAAGAGGAAAGGAAAAAGAAAGGAAAAAGTAAAAGAAGTGTTCATATATTTTTAGGATGAAGGAAAGCAAAAGAAAACAAATCACAAATCATATTCTTAAGTTAGAAGTTAGGGAAAATAATTTGTTTAAATTACGTGTATACCTTTTTAGTTGTTGATGTCAAATCTTTTTAAAAAGACATATTAGTCTTTACATAACATATATTAATCTTTCTTTTCACTTTTCTCCCAAAAATGTGAGAAAGATTTTTTTTAAAAAAAAGTTCCATCTCATCTTCCTCTCCTTTTCCCCTTTCTCCCTATATTATAAACCAAAGACCTCTTATTACTGTAACACCTTTAAAATTGGACAACCCAGCTTCCAATAGTAAGTGACTGTTAATGAGTAAAATACAACATATTTTAACCCAAAAATGAATGGCAAGTAGTCATTTCTTCCTGTCTCTAACCTCATATCTTTTTCATTTTTCTCTCCCAATAATTTCATTCTACCATCACTTCACCTCCCTTCTTTCCTTTTTTTTTGTGTTTTTTTTATGTGCCGACTGCCTACTCTTATTAGTTTTTTGCGATCTATGTAGGTAATATATTATTTGTCTTTGGAAAAACTGCGGAGATCGATACACCTATGATCACTTCCTGTTTAGATAGAACCTGAAATGATGATGGTGACGTGATGCACGATCTATGTAGGTAATATTTTTTGCCACTCTTATTGGTGCTTTTGTTGTTGTTGTTGACTTCTTGTTGTTGTAGTAATGATGATGGTGACGTTATGCAAGCGTGAAAAAACAAAAGATGATAACTGATGTAGGGGAAGAAAAGGGAGGTACGTAGTTTTTCTCGTTTGTATTACTTGTGAATGATTTTTTTTTTTAACTTGATGCAGGTAATGTTATTCTTCCTTAACTTGATGCATGTATTTTTGAATGTCCTTGGTATTTAGACATCTTTTTCACATGGTTAATCCATTGTATTATGTGATTACATGTTTATGTAAGCTATATGGTGTATAACTTTTTCGACGTTTGGTTACTTTTTGCTCAGTAATTCATCACTTATGTATATTGCATTCACATTTGTAAACTAGGCAATCAGTTTAACTATCCATGTACTTTTGCGGATATATATTAAGGAGTAGTTATTATTTGTATGATATCGTACGCATAAGTGTTTGATGTGTTAAATTGTTGTTGTTATCATATATATAAGTGTTTAATTACGATGTTAAAGTCCAAAGGCGTAATGACTTGCAATATATTTAGAAACTGTATAATTTGCATATAGTTTTTCTTACAATGATGAAAGGTCAGCTTGTTCAAAATGTTTGCCAAAAATCATCGAAAGCTAGATGTTAATGGAGAAGCTAGATACAATAACAATAATTCATTCAAAAACCATCAAATGATAAATTAAAAAAGATATTAAAAAATAAAAAAAGTACAAGTAATTGAGGAGCATGGTGTGTGACATGACAGGACATGATGGATGGTAAAACAGCCCATGTTTTGACCTACCATCCCTTCTTTTAGTCATCACTATGACTTCTATAAAGTTGAAAAAAATACATAAAATAAAAGAGTATAAAAGCATGTAGTACGGATGATTTGACCACTAAACGCAGTACATCTGTTGTAGCAATACATATTATGAAGATGTGACAAAACAAGATTGTATATAATTAACATGTAAACGTATATTCAAAAAGATGACTAAAGTTGCGTGGTAAAAGACTATATTACATGTTTATATAAGTTTACAAGTCTGAAAATAAGCCAGAAAACTGAAGCTTATGTATAAGCTGAAATCAAATAAGCTCATAAGCCTACATTTTAGCCGAAACAAACTCCCCCTTAGCTAGATTTTGTTCAAGTAAAGAAACAATCAACAAGTAGTATTATGTTTTAACTCGTTTTAAATAAGAAATGATAGATCATTAGATCAAATACATATTGCTATTTTGCAAGTAAGTAGATACGCTATCATGTAGATAATAAAATAAGTTATGATGCAAATATGAAAATGCCAATATATGAAAACGGTTACTATGATCTACTTGCAAAGAAAGAAGCGATCATGTGGAACAAGGAATGGCATGAGATATATAAAGAGTAGAGAGGTACGCATTCATACTGACAAATGAGTTTATAATCAGTGTCATTTTCTATTCGTATAGTACACAAGAGATTGTCGTTTCTTCTTCTTTTCTAATTAATGAGTTTTTTATTTCAATTGACAAATATTATTTTTGTACACCTATTTAAACTTGTTCGGAAAGGTTATCATATAAATTTTGGATATCTAAAAATGGCCCTTAATGAAAAAACAAGCTACATTCGTTTAATCACATTACGAGATAACTTGTTTGTATTCGCCTCTTTTCTCAATTTCTTAAGAGGAAGGTACCCAAAAGTATCATTCCTGTATCAATGAGATAGGGCTGGATGGTAAAAGGAAGCCAAACCTGCCTGACACGTCAGCGTCACATCAGCTTTTTCTCTCCAACTTTAAAACTCACATTTCAACCATAATATCAACTCACCTTACAACTAAAACTTACATTTCATTAAAATATCCACTTTATATAAAATATACCCCACTAAATACTCATACACACTCACAACCAAATAAAATACATTTAATAAAAACTCAATTGGGCCCACAAAATTGTAACTCACTCAGGTGAGAAACTCACCGAATGCACACACACTCACCTTGCTTAAAGTACAAAATGCAAAGTGACTTTAGTGACCGGCGAAGCAAGTCACGCGCGACTTCGTTGTGACGAGTATGTTGTCAGTAAAAATTTAACTTGAAACATAGCAACTATGTAGGAATGTGATTATCTGAATGGTTAGGCTGCAGCTGTAGAATCAGTATACACGTTGCTCAGCTAATGGATAAACCAAGAACCGTTGAAATAGTTTGTAGGTCTGTGATTATTTAAATTGTTAGGTAGCGATGGTAGAACGAGTATGCGTACTGTTATGTTTGGATATAAGTCATGAAACTACTTATGTCCTGTTCTAGACCAAATAACCACTGATTATTACTTAAGCGGATAACAGTGTCAGGTTAGTATAACAAAAATTCGCAGGATCCATTCATGTAGCTGACCCTAATGTATGCACTACCCAGGCTCCTACCTGTATATCTGCTTTGAATAATGCTTTTTAGGTAACAAAGATAATTACATTCATCAATGTTTATGGTGATTGAAAAATAATCAATGAGATGAATGTAGCTTCAATGTGGATAATTACTAAAGGTTCTGTTAAGTATTTCATATCACTAACTGTTATTTTTTAATTTTATTGAAGTTTTTGTAGAATACACTTGAATTGTAATTGTGTAATTACTAAAGTTGTGGTATGTGGAATTGGGTATCCGTTGGGGAAACACGGTTATAGTTACTCTTTCCGGACATTAAGGAATGAAGTATGTCAAACATGTCGCATAACACTTTTAGGTGTAATAAGTGATACTCAGTTTGAACGTTCATGGATTTAACCAGTGTTCACAATTTCGACCCATTTAATTTGTTAGTTTTGTTTTTTTAATCTGTAGTGGGTCATACATGTTAACATTAAAAAGATGTAAAAAATGAATTTATTAAACTGGTCAATATCATTGAATTTAGCAAGTTAGATTAGTGTAGACATGAGATAAGCCTGGGTATCATGTGAGATACACATTCAGATGGACATTTAAGAGTGGTTTGATATTGTTTTCCAAGTTAAAACGCAGCGAAATCGGTGCATGTTTTATTAAGCTGAAGCTGGTCCCGTAGCGCAAACCGGTTAACAGATCGTTCGGTTTGGGTCAAACAGAAACCAGTTCGTCACAAGGGCTCAAAACCGTTTGAGATAAACCAAAACCGTTTTTGGAACCGGTTTCTTACCGGGTTGAGGTGAAACCGGTTTGCCGGTTTGGAACCGGTTCGGTTCCGGTTAACCGATAAAACCGGTTTGGTCTTTTTTTTTTCTTTTTTTTTGGTGATATACTATAAACTGAATAACCTTCAACTTTTATTTAATACAACCATAATATTACATAAATCGGAAATACAACATAAAGGAATAAAACATAAGTAAATACAACACGCATAAAGAAATACAACATTTTAAAATACAAAACACAATACATAGTAACCATGTGACATAGACCCATCTTGTCATCTCCGTTTGGTCCATTTTCAGCTCCGCTGCTCATCATATATCATGCCGTGGTTCTCCTGAAGAACTTCGCTACTACAACTAAAGCATATTTCTTGATCGGTTAATTGAGAGGCTTCATTTTGTTGCACCTCGACATTAAAGACCCTTCTTCAACGGCTAAGGGTAGTTCAAGAGGAATGTGTCTTGTTTACGCTCCTAGACGTCCTAAGTGGATCCCTTCAAGCACATGCAACATCTCTAAGACTCCGGAGTTCGTCTTGTTCTTCGGAATGTCAACAACCTACCACTTGTTGAAAATGCGATTCAGAAGCTACCGAAGAGCTGGACACATAATATATCCATGGCCATGCGGAATAGAACAGAAACTGATTTTCCTTTGCCTTTCGCAAAACCCCAATACATCAAAAAGGTTGCAAAGTCCTTTAGGATGAAATGTCTGAGACAAAATCCCACTTTGAGATATTGCTCATACTCGAGACATTGTAGATTCAGTCCTTGCCTTTTTTGTATGTCCTTTTAACGTGTAGCAACGAGCATAGGATCACGACTCACCCCCGATGGAAGAACCCCCCACCACGTGTTGATTGAGTATGGTTAGTACCATATTTTGTATAATACATATTATACAAACTTAGAAAAGATTCGTTTGAAACCAATCCAAGACCTAGTTGCAAAAACATCATCTTGAAACTCCAAGTCCCTACTTATATCTCGATAAGTAGTCTACCCGGAAACATTAAAACATAGATTTAAAACGCTTGAACAAGTAATTATCGGTGGCATGTTTTTCAAATACTTCTTAGTTTTTCTCATTGGTTTAACCATACATGACAACAACCCCCACCAAGTTCTAATCAAGGATAATTTGCAACTAATGAAAAAACTGTTGAAGTACCAATGGAGATGTATGGGTGTAAACCCACCGACAAAATTAACCGTAGCATATTGAAACACTTCAAGTAATGGTTAAGCGTTTCAATCAAACCCAGATCCACCGGAAATTTTTTAAACCATCAACCATTCTATTGACCAAAATGTCATGAAAACACCCGAACGTGGGTTTTCTGTTTCAAAAGCCACATTTCGAGACATATCAAAAGTGGAGTTCCATCGTGTATCAACGTCCCAATTTGGTGAATAACAAGGTTTATCTGCATCCCTACAGATTCTCATATAGCGTTTTCGGATTTTATCACCAAATTTAAAAACATCTTTTAGCATTTGTTTGAAAGACTCTTTCATTTGATTAATTATGGGGACCTTTAAACCAGCTTGCACAACCAAGTTAATGATGTGTGCAACACAACGACTATGATAAAACCTACCCGCCATTGGGTGGTTTATAATTTTAATATTAGTTTTTTTCCAGGCGCTTATGTTTGTTGCCAGCATTTAATCGAAAGTAATTGATATAATTTTTTCTTGCAAACCATAAATGACAAAGACTTTTTCCAACATATACTTCAAGTTTATACCCGTGTGAGGAGACGGAAATTCTTCGAATGAAATGACCCACTTCATCATTTGTCAAGTACTAGGTTCAATCCAATGTGCGGTAACACACATGTAAGAACCGGGCAAATTATGAGGAGCGGACCATACATCCTTGTTAGTTGACCCTAAATTTAAGTTGGCGGCAAACCATCAATTATTGCTTGTTTAGCCGCTACCCATAATTTCATTGCATCACGTTTGAGAGTAGAACGACTTACATGAGTGTATCAGAGTGTTCTGGAACACCCTCGTTGTCTGCTCGTGGTCAAAGTGGTTGAATGGTAACCCTCTTTGAATCACCAAACTCGCGAATTATTCACAAAGATAATCCGGATTGTACATGAAAATTTGCCCATCTCGCCCATCCGACCGTTTGCCCCCTTCCGATTCCTGATTCTGCTGCTCCTTAATACTTTCACATGCGGAGAGTTAATATGATTCTTAACGCGTGTGGAACCTCCGAGAAGAAATGAAAGCAAATTACTGCATTGAGCTTTTTCAGTGACCGTTGGTCATAATGCACATGTTGAAGTCTTTCCAAACTTCGGGGGTTCGATTGGTTGGTATGATTTCACGAATTGTCAGTGCACTTGTTGAACCAGCACCGGTGGTAGTTGAGGCGGATTCACTTGCCATTGAGGTGGATAGGTTTTTGAATTTGCTTAAGAAGGATTATATGTAATGTAAGTTGTGATTTACAATGTATATAACACCCTTATTTATAGCACAAGAAAATCATAGATAGGATAAGAAAATGAGAAAATTGGTGATTCCAGGGTCCTCCATTGTCTCAAGATAAGATAGAAAGGATAAAAAAAATCAGAAAAGGGTGATTTCCCGGGTCCTCAATTGTCCTCACAAAATCGGGTCGGGTCCAAACCGGTTTTTGAAACCGGTTTTCCAAACCGGTTCGAAAAACCGGTGGTCAAACCGGCATTTTCGGTGGAAAGCCGAACCGGTTCCAAACCGCCAGTTTGGCCAAAAACCGGAACCGGTTTGGTCAAAACCGGGGTTGACCGGTTCGGTTTCCAGTTTCGACCCGGAACCCGGTTTGTGAACCGGTTTTTTTGCCCATCTCTAACACATATTATATATTTAAGGTTTTGCTAACTTCTGTCTACTCAGCATGGTTTAATTTGTTTATAAAAGGAATGTTTTAATTAATAAGTGAAAATCATGTTCAAATATTATAATTTACAAGTTCATTTAATATGTATTTAATGTATTTTCTGGTTAATTAGGAAAATTTATGTTTATTAACTATACTTTAACCTTTACTCAATATGCAAAGATTAGCAAAACCTATATTTATATAGGTAGATAGATGAGTAAGAATAATGTTCATATTGATATGATAACATTTTAAAATTCAATTGTTTGCTTGTTGTTCCGTCACAAAGTAATTTTGATTCATATTATCTTTTGCTAATAATGTGGAGCATTATAATAAAGTCATCACTAATAAATGAATTGTCTTGATCATTATGATGAAAAAAAAAGAAATATTCAAATCTCCAACAACACATGGAAAAACAGATACCAATGTCCTCATAATTGGAAATAAGTAAAAATGGCCAAACTGCCATAAAAGAAATGCATGATAGCCATTCAAATTTAGTTTCTAATCATGCTTTTCTATAAAAAGCCATACACCTAATATTAGGAAAAAACTTAAGCAATAAATAATTTTTTTTATTTTTTTTAACTATGGTTTCCGTTTTTAGACTAACTAATCCACAAAATTTAAACTCACCGCTACACAGACTCAAAATAGGTTAATCCCGATCAACCGATTTGTCTTTTCTAGCTTCCTTACATGTTATTTGAAAGTCAATACCAAATACAAAATCATATTTTTAAATTTTAACTTGTATTGAAAACTTTAAATATCAAAGTTGAAAGAAAAATAAGAAATAAAGTGTGAAATGGAATTGGAAAAGACACAAGTGGAATAGTTTCGTTTGTTGACTAATGACTTGGCAACTTTTTATTAACGATAGAATGTCTAAACCAATGGAAAGATTCCTAGTTCCTTATTTTCCACAACATTATAAGATAAAAAGCCACATTTTTTTTCGTTTTTACACTTATGAAAATGATGCCCATGTTGGCCAATTTTAATGCTCTTTCCATCTCCTTTAAGTTTGATGTTTCCTAGTGGATATTCGCCATTGCTTATCTTTTTTGCTTAATTGTGTTCTTTAAGCCCAAAATCAGTTTTGGTATCAAAACAGTTTTTGCTTTTCTTCTTAAAAATAAGCTAGAAAAGTTATTTTTCATATTACTTATTTGATATTAAACTAAAAAAAGTTCTTTATACTATCATATTCAACTGAAATTTTTGATAAATGCATATAATTAAATATTTTTATTAAATTATTGTTTTTTATGAGTATTATTACATCTTTTACAAATAAGTAAACGTTGTTTTAAAAAGTAAGATCAACTAGTGGGGTTATTTTTTGTTGGTTGTTAATAGAAATAAAACACTTGATTTAGGCATGATTTTAAGCCCATTAAACAGCCCAATTTGTTTTCATGTAGCTTTTGAAAAAGAAAAAAAGAAAAAAAAGAAGTGCAAAAATCATCCATGTGGTTTGTCAAAAAACCGTCTCATGTCCCTCGTTAAATAATTGTCCAAAACACAACCTTCCGTCAATGTTTTGGGACACGATACATCCCTTGGACTAACGGTGCAAATTTTTTTTCCGTAATATTAAACCAACGCTAATTTTAACGTGCATAACTACATATGAGGTATGTTGTCTTTTGCTGTCACATGGATGATTTTTGCACTTCTCTCTTAAAAAAAACTTTTTGTTTGTTTTTTAATTTTAAAAAAAAAACTTTTTTACAAAATCTTAAAAAAAAAATTTAAAAAGTGCGAAGTTTTTTAAAAAAATTTAAAAAGTTTTGTAAATTTTTTTTTTAAAAGTACGATTTCGGTTCGATTATTTTAATTTTTTTTAAAATTTCGTACTTTTTTTAGAAAACTTTTTTAAAAAAATTTGTACATTTTAAAAACATTTTTAAAAAAATTTAGCGACTTTTAAAAATCTAAATTTTTTGAAAAAGATTTAAATCATTTTTTTCTGTATTTTTTTAAATTGTACAAATTTTTTTTAAAAAAGTTCAGTAATAAAAGTAAGAAATTTTTTAATTTTTTTTTTAAAAAATAAATCGAACCAAAAATCGTAGTTTTAAAAACATCACACACTTTTTATTTTTATTTTTAAATTCGCACTCTTTTTACAAAAAATTAATTTTATTTTTTGTACTTTTTAAATACTAAGATTTTTAAAAATATAAAAAAATTTAATTTTTTTTTTCAAAACTAAGATTGTAAAAGTACGATTTTTTTTTAAGTTTTGTAAAAAAAAAATTTACAAACAAACAAAAAGATTTTTGTAAAGTGCGATTTTTTTTTTTAAGATTTTGTAAAAAAAAAAAAAATTTTTTTACGAATAATAATGTAAAAATGTTTTTTTTTTAAATTAAAAAAAAAACTTTTTTTTTAAGAGAGAAGTGCAAAAATCATCCATGTGGCAGCAAAAAGACAATAATATCCTCCTATATTGTTGCACCGTTAAAAATTAGACCCACGTTAATAATTAACGAGAAAAAAATTTGCACCGTTAGTCCAAGGGATGTATCGTGTCCCAAAACATTGACGGAGAGATGTGTTTTGGACAATTATTTAACGAGAGACGTGAGACGGTTTTTTGACAAACCACAGGGATGATTTTTGCACTTCTCTCAAAATTTTTTTGTTATTGCAGCTTCTATGATACCATGTATGTTCTAAACTTCTAATTCAAGTAGAGTGAAGTTTAGATACTCTAAATGTGACGTATCTTGATCAACTAGTAAAACACATACAGTGAAAATAAACATTGTTATTTATAGTTCTCTAAAAATATGCATTAAAGTTAACATGCGTGAATTGTGATCGTGCTTAATTCCTTCTCATTAACTCGATCACTTCACAAACCACAAGATTAAACACTAAACAAATTTTAGCAGACATTTATTTCGGCTACCGGAGATGCTCGATGGAGTGTCAACAACTTCTTAAATTAGCAAGCAGTCACGCTATTGTCCCCCACCGCCAGCAGACGCATCCAGTTTATTGTACTTTAACAGGCACATTAGACGTAAACCCACGAGCTTTTCAAACAAGAGTCTAGCTAACAATGTAAAGAGGAACTTATTAGTAGAATTTTAGAATAGTGCAATATATGTCAATACACACACACACAAACAAACCTGAGTAGAAGAAACAAAAACTCATAGGTAATATTACCTTACCTCCCAACAATAATCGTTAATGCTTACATCTTTGACATTGGGCCCAAATTTTAGCCTACTTCAACGGCCAGATTTATTATTGTAATTGTTATATGATACTTGTACCACATTTTTTTATTGAGTTCATGTAATGTGAAACGGAAATTATAGGTATTTCTAAAAATGGAAAAACTCTTTTGCGGACTTGAAAATATTGAATTACTCGTAAGAAATGAGAAGATATATAGAAGCTCGATTTCATCTCAATCGATAGTTTCGAAATTTGGGAAGATATGTAAAACAATGAGCTCACACAAGAATAAGAAAAAACCGACTTGCCACCTATGTTAATTCTTAGTAAACTTAATCAAAAGTGAAAAACTAAGTCTATGAAAAACCGACTTGCCACCTATGTTAATTCTTAGTAAACTTAATCAAAAGTGAAAAACTACATGAGTGAAAGTTTGGTTTACTATGAACAAATATCAAAAGCCAAAAATAATTAAGGCTAATATATAGATTATATTATAAAAATTGCAAGCTTGTAATAAAAGAAGAGTGCTTTGGCGTAACTTGAACCAATGACCCTAAGCTCCATATGCAAAGAGAGCCTTTGCCCCTATTTCTAACTCCAAAAAGATAGAAATTACACCCACCTTAAGTTAAAACCATTTCTAAAAATATTATATATCAAAAAGGGACCTCGTCACAATTAAATCAACTCCTTTCAATATCCCATTACTATAAATTAATGTCTAATAACCCGGGTTGATCTGGCCGGTTCAACCGATTGAACAAGGAACCGGCTCGAAGACATGGCCGGATGTGGCCGGTTTTTGCTTGTTTGAGAACCAGATTGAACCACCGATTTTTCTTTACCTCGTTTATAAACCTAGCCGGTCATGACTTTTTACCAAAAAATCTAACAAAACCTTTTGTATCCATCAACCTTTGTAATCTTAATTGACAAGTTAATATGGTGTGGTTTAATGTTAGTTAAAATGTTTCGAGTTTGGGAAGTAAAGAAAATTACACTATTATGGGTATCTGGTTCCAAAACCGAGAAGCGGTGAACCTAAACCGAACCTAAACCGAACCGACTTAAGAACTGAAAATCTCAAACTCAAGAACTAGAACCGGAACCATTGGGTCTAGTTCGGTTTTTAGTTTTGGTACACTTCTATGGTTCTTTTGCTCATCCCTAGTGAAAACCAAGTTCACATTTCACCTATTGATGAACTAACTAAGCAATAACTAAAAACACAATGCATCGAGGCCGGGTGCATTTTAAAAAATTCAATGTTTTTTCACGAAAGTTATTAATAAAAGCCCAAAATTTAATCGAGTCAGTGAACTTCCCTAAATACCATCCTGGTTTTCCATTTTCAAAAAAAAACTGAATTTAAATGTAGTTGCAGTTTTAGTGTCCCACTGCCACTCTTTTTTTCCCATAACAATTAGAAGTAGTTTTATTTTAATACAAACACGACAAAGTCTCACAGATGAGGCTACTTGTGAGTTGTGACTAAGGCTCGGCTGAATTGGTTATTCGCAATCGCTTTACACTTCATGCATCATATTGTTATACAGTTTATAATACCCGAGAGGCCGAGATGCAGCATATCACACAACGCGGGAAATGGCCACCCATGGTGTTAGTGGCAATATTATTTATGAAGGGGACTTAAAAACCCCTACCAAATACAAGTGAAGCATGAAATGACAATACTATATACCAAACATTAATAAGTAGAGTAAAAAAACATATACCACTATGCGCGAGCAACCCTAGCCCTTTGGAATTTTGCAACGAACACCATCGTGTTTACATACACCCAATCTTTCAAGCTATCGTGAAATTGAAAAAAAGCATGTCTCCCTCGGCGGTTAAGAAGTAAAGCACTACAAACTATCCAAAATCCAGTTGCAAAACCACTGGCCCCTACTATATAAAACCATCTTTGAAGTTCATTTGTACTTTCCCCATCACCATCACTCTCACCGACAGGTGGTACTCCCAGAGCTTCATCTCCCGTGCATTTTTTGGGCAGGGGACGTCCACATAGCCCCGGATTCCCAATATATCTTGAAGCGTTAAAGGTTTGGAGTTGAGTGCCCAATGGTATTCTCCCAGAAAGGTCATTAAATGACATGTCTAAATTATCCAGAAAAGTCATCTGTGACATGGTTGGTGGTATCTCTCCAGAAAACATGTTTCGAGATAAATTCAAAGTTAAAAGCTGCGTCATTTGACCAATGTCTCGTGGAATCTTTCCATCTAGACAATTGTCTGACAAGTCTAGTACTACCAATTCATGCAGATTGGTAACTTCATTCGGGATTTGTCCTGTCAGATTGTTGCTTGACAAATCGATCACCTTTAGCAATCCCAAAGTGCTACTAAACTCATTTACCTTTCCTTGCCATTCAATCGACAGATGGTCAATATAGCTACTCTCAAAAGTAACCATAGAATTAAACCTACCACTATAATGATGCTTATTATGTTCCAAGAGGAATCCTTTTTGAACCATGGAAGTAAGATTATTCACACACGGTGGGATTGTTCCATGGAGATTGTTAAATGACAAGTCTAAGATTTGAAGACTTTCCAATTGACATATTTGTGAAGGGATGGTTCCGAAAAGGTTGTTTGACTTTAGGCTAAGGGCATACAACCTTGACATGTTTTTTCCAATCCAAACAGGAATATTACCATATAAAATGTTGGCACCCAAGTCGAGAAGGCTTAACTTCGTGCAATTCTTCAAATTCAATGGCAATTTTCCAGAGAAGCTATTGTTGTATAAACACAACGTCTCGAGTTGACCTAAATATCCTATTGAGGGAGGAATCTTTCCTGACAGAATGTTGTGTCCTAGATTAAGACCTTTTAGATTTGTCAAATTCCGAAAACAGTCCAGAAGTTGCCCATGGAATTTGTTTCTGGACAGATCTAAATAAATTATACGTGCTGGAAAAGCAGGTATTGGACCATAAAAGCGGTTGAAACTCAAATCTATAAAAAAAAGGTCGTGATTTGATAATGATTTGGGTAATTTCCCACTGATGTTGTTGAAAGAGAGATCCAAATAGCTTAACTGAGAAGACTTCCACTGGTTCCAGTACTCTAAAGAAACTGTGTCTGAAATGCTATTGTTTGAAAGATTAAGACAAATGAGATTTTTCAGTTTTTGTGTCCATTTGGGGAAACGAGGCCCTAGCTTGTTAGAACTGAAATCTATAAATTGGATACTCTGAGAAAGGTTTAACATGTTTTCAGAGATAACACCCGTTAGAGAACTGGAAGATAGGTATAGTGTTTGAAGGTTGGGTAGTTGCCAAAGTTTGTCACTTATAGTTCCATTCAACTGATTCGAAGATATGTCCAAATATCCGAGGAATGAAAAGTTTTGGATCTCATCAGACAGTGACCCTGTGAATTGGTTATTGAAAGCAATCAAACTTTCTAACGTAGTAGCTGATGTGGATAAGGTGATCAGAAAGTCTGAAAGATTCCCATCAAACTTGTTGTCATAGATATCAAGACGTTTAAGATTTTTGCCAAATAATGGGAATATGGATGAGTTGAGATTGTTTGTTTGGAGATAAAGTTCATGGATAGATGAAGAAGAGTTGACAGATGAAGAATATGGATGCATGACGTGTGAGAGGTCACATCCAACTAAGCTTAAATAATATAGGTTTTGGAGACCTATAATTACATTTACCCAGTTGTTTGCTTTGGCCAGAGAAGTTCCATCCATTATAAGAGCTTTTAAAGAAGATAGAGAAGACAACCAATCTAAGTTTTCAACTCTACAACTTCCAAGGGGATTAAGAAAAAGGTATTCCAAATTGGTGAGGTTTCCAAATTCTCTAGGAATGGTTCCATAGAAAGAGTTGTCTGAAAGATCAAGCCATGTTAATTTGGTCAAGGAACCAATGGATCTGGGAATGGTTCCACTAAAATTATTCCCATAAAGATAAAGATCTGTCAGTTTGGTCAAGGAACCAATGGACTCAGGAATGACTCCACTAAACTTATTCTCAGAAAGCTCAAGATAAGTTAGTTGGGTCATGTTACCAATGGACTTGGGAATTGTGCCAGTAAACTCATTATGAGAGAGGCTAAGATAAGTTAAATGAGTCATGGAGCATATGAAACATTGAAATGTTCATGTGAAACAGAATTGCCAATGAAGATGTCAGATTATTCAAGTAGGTTAAGTTTAGCAAAGAAAGGCTAACCTCACCTCCAAGACCATAGTTGAACAAAACAAGCTCAGTGACATGACCTGTTCGGTTGTTGCACGTGACTCCACTCCACTGACAACAATCATCTTCTTCTTCAGGTCTCCATGTAGAGAGAAAGTTATATGGGTCATGAAGGGGACATTTGAATGAAGAAGAATCTATTCTCTCCTTATCGATGCACGTATGAGCAGCTCCTACATGAGCTGCTGCAACCAGTTGTTGATGGTGACCAAAGGAAGTGGCAGTCGTGGTATTAAAACACAGCAAGACAAGTGGCAAAATAAACAAAATGTGAGTATGCATAAAGTAAAAGTAAATATTTTCTCTCATTGTGTATGTTGTATAAAATTATATTGATGTTTTTTGATTTGATAATGAACACTATGCCTCTTTGCAGCTTTATATAGACTTTAAAAACAAATAAATTGAACTAGCAGATAGAAATTTGTGTGCAGCAGACAACACTTGGAAAAAAAATCATCCATTAATTTTTAGTCCCATCAATATATCTTTTGGTACTGAAATTATTGTGTAAAGCAAAAGGAATGGTCCCAAATAAAGCAACCCATTTATAAAATAACGTGATCTAAACGACATCTATAAGACGCATATATATGACATCTGTAGTTATTGCATGTTATTCATTTAACAAACTCCACTGGCTATCAAAATTTATTGATTACTTTTTTCGTGAAGGCTTTAGTAGCTTCTAAACTATAATGCAAAACTAAATAATGCTTTGTTAAGTAAAGTGTTTTTCAAATGTAACTATTTACCGCTACTTTTATGATAATGTCTTTTGCATTCACCCATGTGTAGATACGTAATAGTAATAAAATAAAGTAGAAGAGTAAAGATCTATCTTCTTACTACATGCTATGATAGAATAAGAGATAATGCAACGTTTTCTTAATTACTTCTTAGACAATTAAATTATACTAATAAATATATTTAAAACTGAATCTATTCATATATTTTACATCAAATATTTAATCCATGACATTAACATTTATAAATGTGTAAGATTTAGTTACACAAATAAGCGTGAACAAATTTTGAAAAAACAAGAGTTTACACACTTATATGTGTTTTAAAAAAAAGTTCACACTTTATGTGTGTTTGTGTGTGGAGAAGTTTAGAATATTAATTGATATTAAATAATACATAATTAAAAAGTTAATGTAAAAACCCGTGCATAATTATTAGTTGGACTAATATCTCAATTACAAAACATTAAACACAAGCAAATTCTTATATCTTCGTATATTAAACTAAGATTTAAAATAAATTTGATTCATATGTAAACCGCTTACGTGCACGAGACTTATAACTTGTATCCCCTGTTAAGATTTATATAAACTGAAAATAGATGAATTGTTGAACTAGACAACTTATATTTGAGTGGAGCATTGACTTGAATAAAGATAATGGAGTAAATTTGATGTCCCAAATTAGACGTCCAATGACTCTGAAGTCTTTGCAATTTTTCCTTGATGGATATCTTTCTCCACTTTGTGATACTTTATGGTCAAAAAGAAATGAATGTGCCCAAATAAAAGAATCCATTTATAGAACAGTAATAAAAGATATAACGTGATGTAAACGCCAATTTAGAAATACACAGTTGTTAGAAAATGATATTTGGATAGATAAAAAACCAAACATATTTCCATTTTAGAAAAATACTGATAATTTAGAATTATTACACTCAGCTGACGAATCTATAAGGAAATGAACCACACAAAAAACACAACGATGCTACTACCACAACCCGCATTGACACCCAAAATGCTGTAGTCCAATGACCAGTATCTTCATAGTACACAAGTATCGTGTTTGAGAAAATGAGAACAAAGATCCAATGTTGAGTGCAGCATAAAAGTATGCAAAAGAACGCCCCTTTAGACCCTTTGCCATTGTATTTTGGGTCTTACTCGTCAAAAGTTATTTTGCAATGATTTTTTCTTGTTTGCTTCGGATAATGCTCGCTTTAGGTTCCGGCAGCGAATCAGCATCAATCGTGAGAAACTCCATTTTCTTTGGAACTCTAATCTTCGCAATTTCTTTTTGCTTTCTTGGCTGTATGTGGATGTTCTGGTTGTAATTTGATGCCTTAAGTCGTCAAGTTAATAAATCTCAGATAAGATTACCCCGATGCACTTCCCCCGCTGCTCCCTGTCGTTTCAGATTTGGTCTTTTTTGCGGGTCAAGTTTTGCCCGCGGGACGAGGTCTCACACCAGGCCCAAAAATTTCGGTGTGATCCTCCGTATCAAGGGGTTTCGGCGCGTCCCATTTGGAGTGAGCTTTTAAAATACGCCAGCAATGCTCGAGTTGAAACTTTCTCCCCTTCGGCTATTAAGCTGCAAAAGTTATCTTTGCAGCGTCGATGTGATCCGCCTCATTTTCTCCGCTTTTACATTCAAGATGTTTGTAAATAGCGTTGAACTTTTGGCAATCACCTTTGATCCTGGTCCATTTAACCGTGATCACATGTCTAGTACGATAACCTTGGGTCGTACCAGTGTTGAAGTCATCCATAATGTGTCCTAAAAATGAATCCTCGGATCGGTCGGCTCCGATTTGGCCATTCTCAGATGTTTCGATCCAACACTCAGTTAGCAAAATTTCTTCTTCACGTGTCCAACGCGCACACTGTCGAATAGGCTCTTTTTCCTCCTCGTTCTCATCGACTAAATCAACCGTGGCTCGTTTCGCCATTCGTTTGCCCCTACGGTTATCTTTGGTTGGTTGAGGTTGTGGTTCTTTGAAACGTGGTTGAGGTTATGATTGTTGAAAAGCATCCGGTTGTTTTTGGAGATTTTGGAATGGAGCATTTATTTGTTGTTGAAAATTTTGGAATTGGTTGTTGAGTTGGTGGTTAATAAACTGTCTGGGATGTTGACCGGTAAATATGTTCGGTGGCGGTACATGTGTGTCCTTATTGAAGTACCAAAACCGGGATATTGTTGGAATGAGGACGAAGATTGTGAGTGTTGTGACGATGGTGTAGACGGGTTTGAGCCAGTTTCTTGTTGGTATGACGAGTTAGGATTGAGAAGGTGAGTGAAATACCCTTGCTCATTTGGATTTTGAGACATTTTTTTGTGTTTTTGATAGAAATATTAGAAGGATAGAGTATTTTTTGTGTTTAAAAAAGTGAAGTGGGAGGTTGTATTTATAATAAAAAGGGTGAAAAAAAAGTAAAAAAATTATATTTAAAATGTTTATAGCCGTTTGAAAAAGTGAAGTGTCGTTGCATTTTTTTGTCCCTATTTGCGTTGGAGAAACGGCTAAAACCATATGGCTAAATTTTGGCTAGGTCTTGGGGTATCATGGCGATCGCCATATAGATGCCACATAAGCACGGCGAAAGCAAAAAACCATGACACTGTTGGCTCTTAGAAATGATATTTGGATCCATAAAAAAACAAAAACAAATTTCAATTTAAAAATAATACTGATAATTTAGAATTATTACACTGAGATGACGAAACTATAAGAAAATGAACCACACAAAAAACACAACGATGCTGCTACCACAACCCGCATTGACACCCAAAATGCTGTAGTCCAATAAGCAGTATCTTCATAGTACACAAGTATCGTGTTTGAGAACAAAGATCCAATGTTGAGTGCAGCATAAAAGTATGCAAAAGAACGCCCCTTTAGACCCTTTGCCATTGTATTTTGGGTCTTACTCGTCAAACTGGTCTGCACCAAGAGTGGCTAAAGTTGGCTCGTGTCCGCCTTTCTTATTTTTTTTAGAACGGCAACTATTATAAAACCAACTAGCAAGAAGCTAGAAAAAGAATTACAAAGAGATCAAATAGGGGTGTTGCAACCAACTATCCCAACTAAAAGTACAATTACATCTAGAAAGGCACCAAGTGAAAGAGCGCGAAACAATATCGTCAAAAATAACATCTTTACGAGGGGCTTTCGACGAGAAGAGCAACTGATTACGAAACATCCATACGCTCCACCAAGTTATATAAAGAACTCCTTCCAGCAAATCTTTAACTTTAGAGCTTAATCTGATGGAATTGAACCAATTAAGCCAATCAGCATATGAACCAAGGGGCGTCCATGATAGATTCCACCAGCGGCATACGAGCCTGACGATATCCGTAGCCAATCTGCAACTGAAGAACAAGTGCGAGGAATCTTCCTGAGCAGAGGAGCAAAGCGGACATAAAAGATCAGAAACTAGGACACCACGATGTTGTAAATTGGATCGAGTAGGCAACCGATCCAGGAAAACCTTCCAAGCAAAAACATTTATTTTTATTGGAACATATTTAACCCATCGAGTAGCAGTAGGGGCTTTCGGCAAGAAACATTCATCAAGAAGAATGCGAACATCTTTGACCCGAAAAACACCTTCCCCATTTAAATCCCACACCCATCTATCCTCCATATTAGACAACAATGTCCCTTCAATATACGTTTGAAGAAGAGCTAATTGAGAAGATTCAACCCCTCCTCTAACAGAACGACGAAGAGAAGAGGTAACCGAGAATTGCAGTTTATCAGCCACCGTACAATCTTTATTAATCTCCAAAGCATAAATTCGTGGAAACATAACACGAAGTTGAGTGTCACCAATCCAAACTTCATTCCAAAATTGCGTGCGCAAACCATTACCCACACGAATATGACAGTGAGAAATCAGGTCCACACCACGATCTTTAAGCATATGCACCTCCCGAATAATGGATTTCCAAGTCGAGTAACGAAACGGAGATAATTTATATAATGAGGAGCCATGCATAGACATGATGAGACGACACCACAATGAATTATCCCGTGATATGAATCTCCAAACCCATTTGAAAAGGAGCGCCCTATTTAAAGCATAAAAACTTGAGACACCTAAACCTCCATACTTCTTGGACGCAAGAACCTTGGCCCATTTGATCCACACTATTTTCCTCTCGTCGCATTGAACACCATTGAAAAAATTTCTACGTATGGACTCCATCGTTTGTAACACCGACTTAGGAACCTTATAGATGGACATATTATAAATAGGTGTCGACCCAAGAACCGACTTTAAAAGAGTAAGCCTTCCTCCAACAGATAAAGTTTTAAGTTTCCAATTAGATAGACGAGCCTTAAGTTTACCAATCGTATCGTCCCATGCCTGAAAAGTCGAGCTATTACCTCCAACCATCACCCCTAAGTATTTAAAAGGGGTTTTCATAGTCGAACAACCAAAATATAAAGCTGCAGCATTAACATCCTCACTTCGAATCCCGACTCCAAGAAGGTGACTTTTCTTAAGATTGATCGAGAGGCCGGACAACAAAGAAAAACAATGAAGAATGTGAGTAATACCAGATAGATTAGCAATAGACCACTCACCAATAAAGACCGCATGATGCCCTTAAAAATCCCCGCCTCGATGGCCCTAGATAATGAAAGATGAAGAGACTCCATAATTAAGATAAAAAGGTATGGGGCCAAAGGATCTCCTTGCTTCAACCCACAATGAAATTGGAATTCGGACGTTGGACTACCATTAAGGAGGACCGAAGCCATACCAGAGTGTAAACAACCCCGAATCCACGAGCACCATTTAGAACCGAAACCAAAAGCTCTAAGCACATCTTCTAAAAAATCCCACCTTATCGAATCATAAGCCTTGGCAAAATCAACTTTAAACACCATGGCTTGTTGTTTCTTATGCTTGCACCAAGAAAGTAATTCGTTTATGATAAACGGGCCATCAAGAATTTGCCTATTAGGAAGAAACGCCGTTTGAACATCCGATATAAGACCAGAGATGATCGACGAAAGTCGAGTGGCTAATATTTTGGTGACAACCTTGTAAAGACTCCCAATCAAGCTAATTGGACGATAATCATTTACGAACTTAGGATCATCGTTTTTCGGAATGGGAGCAATGAAAGAGGAGTTACATCCTCTAGAAAATGAACTATGATCGAAAAACCATTCCACAGCAGCACAAAAATCAGATCCTAAAGTGTCCTAGAACTTTCGAAAAAACTCAAAAGTGAACCCGTCTGGTCCAAGAGATTTATTCTCTCTACAGCCCCACACAGCATTACGCACTTCATCTTTGGAGATCGGACTCTCCAACATGTCCAACTGATCAGAAGATAATCGATTAGGGAAGGTATAGTTAAGTTTACATCTGTTGGCAGCCGGGGCTCGAAACCGATTAGCAAAATGCAAACGAAATTCTTCTTTGACACGACAGGGATCATCCACCCATTCGCCATCAACCATAACACCTTTAATAGCCAAATTCGCTCGTTTACGATAAATGATTCCATGAAAAAAAATTGAGTTTTCATCTCCCTCAATAGCCCACTGAATCTTAGCCTTTTGCATATAGTCACGAGCGTCGGAAGACTTAATATCATGTAATTTTTTTAATAAATCTAACCGCGTTAGAAGAATATCATCATTTACGCCCCCTTGATCAATAACTTTGTCAATATGACACAGCTTGGAACGGAGATCCACAAGACGACCAGATTGATTCTTTTTGCAATCATTAACCCATGAACGTATCTCCTTTTTCAGGATTTGTAATTTCTTCTTGAATCGAACCATCTTATTATTATCATCAAGATCAATATTATTCCAAGTTTCCGACACCATTTGATCGAAGCCCTGTAAACTAAACCAAGAGTGGTAAACCCGAAAAGGGGAAGGCCCATAATCAGTGACCACTTCCCGAAGTAAGATTGGTCTATGATCCGAGAGGTGCCTATCAAGACAAATACCCGAGAGATGAGGGAATAAAGAGAGTAAACCATCCGAAACAAAAAAACGATCTAATTTACTCATTTTCTTAGCCGACTGAAGAGACCAAGTAAAAGAGTACCCTTCCAATTGGATTTCAACGAGCCCCGAGTTTGATATAAAACTATTAAATTCATTAGCACCTTGCGCATTGTACACTGAACCCAAACGATCCTCCATGCATCTAACTTCATTAAAATCGCCCATAACCATACAATGACCATCCCAACGGCTGATAAGGGACGAAATGTAGCTCCATAGCGAACGCTTGCTAGTGATAGACTGAGGGGCATATATAGACACCACAAGTAACTTCGCCTGATTAGAAACCCATGACCCATATAAAGCAACAAAATTGTCCGAGACAACATGATGCTCTTTACGGAAAACACTTGGATCCCATACACATAAAATACCACCAGAATTCCCAACTGCTTCGCTAATAGTATACTCGAACTTATAGTTACCCCATAACACTTTAACATCCATATCAGAAATACAATCCAACTTGGTTTCTTGAACAGAAAGGAAATTCACCTTGTGTTTATTGTTTAACTCCTTAATCCAATCTTTCTTAGCCTTGGATCCTAGGCCTTGAACGTTTAAAGATAAACAATTCATTTGAAACCACCGTGAGCTCCTTGTGATCCAATAATTTTCTCCATGTCATTCATACATCCTTCCATAGTGAACCCCATAGATTGGCCAACTTTAATCATATCGTCTATAACCTCCAATATCGAGCCACCTGCTTTTTTTTAGAATCGATACTGGGAGAAACATGGTCATTAAGGGGTTGAGCATCCTCCAAAACGCGAGAACTGAGACCTTCCGAGCCACGTTTTAGACAAAGAGTTTTCCATACTTTGAACCTCCTGTGCATCAACATAATTTTGGTTTGGACCGATGTCAGCCTCCAATCATGAACCATAGAGGCCACGCCAAAATACACAAGCCACACATGCTGGAAACCCTCATTCGATAAAATAACGCGTAGTTTTATTAATTGAAGAAAAATCATTGAATTCCCCCATAACAAAATTAATCAAGGTTCACCGTCCACCACACAACTCATCCAAGACCGCAAAACATGCATGGGGGAGACAGGCTATATGATTAAAAGTATAAGGGGTTACCTTTTAAAAAACGAGCAAATGAAGAGGCCCCATTATCATCAGTCTAGTGAAATATTTGGTCGAGAGATGGATTGGAGGGAACGATCAAACCGAGCCAAACATTTGCATGTAAATGCAGCGGCCAATCCAATAAAGATGCATCCAGTTACCCACAAACAGTCACTCAACATTATCAACCTTAATAAATTCGAACAAACTCAAACCTTTTCCCCCTTTCGATTTGCGATCAGGAATTGAAAAACAATCAACAACAGCCCATAACTTACACACCTCCCAAGATCTTTAATGTAGTGTTTCCGTAAATTCGAACAAAAATTAGATTTGGAGATCAACCGAGTGTGGTCGACGTTACTATCGAGCCCCGATCCGCCAATAAAAAAAGGAAAATTATCTTGAAACCAATGGAACAGTAATCGAACACCCAAAAACCTAATGATTATGTCGAATCAAATAAAGAACAATTAAGGACCCGATAAAAAAGAACCAACCCTAAAAACTCAAAAATCAAATGAATGATATTCAATCAGAATTGGAGGATCAAAAAATCTGAAACCCTAACCCTAAAAAATACGTCGAATCTGATCTATGAATTAAGGGAGCATTAATCAAGATTAGATCACTTAAATCGAGCATTATTTGATGAATGATAATCAAACAGGCTAAAGAAGATCGATCAAATGAAGAGAATCTTTTGAAATCGCCATGGCCTCTCCTGGGCATATGCTTATGTTATATAAGCGGCTTATTGCTTATATTTCATAAGCTTATAAGATCATGCTTAGTATTTGGATTAGCTCATCTTTAATAACCTTATAAGCTCAAGTGTTTGGTTTGAATTATGTTGGTAAATGATCAAAAAAGGCATCGTTTAATAAAGAAAGTAAAATATAAATGTTAGATTTAAGTAAAATGTGAGTAAAATTGTAATTTGTATTGAAGTGTGTTATATAAGCCTAAACCCTCACAAAAAAGCCACTATTTTCTGGCTTATCAAAACACCCACATTTAAGCTCATAAACCCACTTATATAAGCTTAGTTCAACACTTAGTTTGAGCTTATATGAGTCATATAAGCTAATGAGTGATGAGGTGTTATTTTATACATTTTTTTCAGGGTTATTTAACCCCTAAAATCATGCAAATATCCCTAAATATTGTACTTAATCATTTCTTTTTGATATTTAAGCATTTAGGAAGCATTTGGAAGAAAAGCACGTGACTTGGGCTCAATTTGGGAAGAAATGGGACAAAGACACAAGAGTTGGATTTAAAGTACGTGGAGACGGTGTCAGGATCAACTGCGACGCTGTTAGAAGTAACAAGCAACGACGTCACCACGACTTGTGACGCCATCACAGTAACAGACTCGAAAGATGTCACACCCCCAAACGGGGCCTGGACGAAAAACGGGGCTTGGAGGCATGACGTCATCGCATACATCGCGTAAGATCAAGTGAACAACCACTATATGGACATTTGATAAAACATAACTCGTTGCTTTGGATAAACCAAAATAAGTCTTACAATATTCTTGACATAAATGAAATAGTTTTAGCGGAAGCTTAAGTAAAATACAGCGAAATCATAACATGTTTTTAAGACAACGAGTATTTAAGTTCAAAGATAAACATTCTTGAAAGACATTCAGCAATGCATGCAACATCAAATAGCACTTCAAGAACAATCCAGCTAAGCACCTGAGAAAACATGCTTAAAACAGTCAACATAAAGTTGGTGAATTCATAGGTTTGAATTAATGTAAGGTTGGACCACAAGATTTTAAAAGTGATGTGACTATTATAACAGATACAATATCACATGAAAAGTATTTACGTTATGCTAAGCTCATGACACCGATGCTAAATTAAGAGATACATATAATATGCAAGTGATGATACTTCCCTACAAATGTCTTACCAAGACACCCCAAAGAGTTTCTAACATGATATATATCCGTTCGTTCATTGACACAGAATCAAGTAAGTGCTTGCTTACCCAGATAGGGATAATTAGTCCCAAATAGATCTATCTATAACATTCACGCTTACTTACCTAATCGGTCGATCATAAGTAATTAACGGTTCATGATGGTTCCGCTATGGTAGTGGTCTAATCGCTACTTAGGCAATACGTAAGCAGGAAATGATAAGTGAAAACACTTGTGCCTAAAATTTAAAACAAGCAATGTTTCTCACCCCAAAATAGTAAAGTTGAAATCATAAAACATGGGGCTATGAACTCACCTTAGAGCGATGAGCGAATGATATTCACGTAAGAGAAAGATGATACACAATCCTAGCTGTCACCTAAAGGAATGACGCATATTAGGACTAAGATATGATATACGAAACCAAAAGCAAAACGCTTATCAACAAGAAGGCATCCATATGTGTTTGTGTCTTAGTTAGAAAAATGGTGTCGTTATGATGACGAAATGTTCATGATTATAATACGCCACGGTTTACTAAAGTTACTATTTTAGGAAACTTTCTATTTTTGGAAAGTACTAAGTTTCAAGACGTTAATACCGTCCCTATATTTTGTTAAATCCATATTTCCGAAAACGCTTTATCAATACCAAAACGCCTAAATTTTACATCAGTCTTGACGAATTTTGGCATTCCATAATTACCTTTATGACGTTTCTAATGTTTCCAATCAATACGCTAATGTTTCTATATGTTTCGCCAATGTTTTAAAACCTCAAAAATGTTCGAAAGTGTCAGAAAAATCATCTAAACTTCGCATTAGTGCCTATTATAGTCCTAATCTCTATCCACCATTACTTCGTCGTCAAAACCACAATCAAGTACTAACCTAATCCAAATATTTTTATTGTTTCAACACTCATTTTCACTCATGCTCACAATCAATACCTTATGTAAACCAAAAAAGCATTATATAATTAGTTCATGTGTTATATTATTTATTTTCAAAAACTACAAACACATAAGCCTTAACCTTGCATAAGAACCATAAAGAAGACCACAAGAGATGGAATAGAACACTTATAAGAACAATATGAGTCAGGTAACACACAAGATCTAACCCAAAATCCTTAGATCTATAAACCCCAAATGATCTTGCACCCTTTTTATAAACCAAAACCCTAACTCTTGAAATTTTTATAACCCTTGAAACAAATGATCAAACCCTTAAAACACCCTTAGACATTGTTAGAAATGATCTTGGAATTAATGAATCTTGATAGAAATCAAAGTTATGGAATAGTGGTGGTGGTGTCTTGTTGCCGTGAGCAAAGAAGGAAAAGGAAGAGAGGAAAACAATTTTTTTTTGAGGCTATGTGTGAAATGAATGACCTAAAGTGAAATATAACATGGTATTTATAGGGAGTGGATTAGGTTTAGCGCTTCATCACTTAACAAAAGGAAGGAACCAATGGCTAAGTGACCAACACACACCAAGGATGTGTGTGGTGTAGGTGCGGACGAACAAACCAAGGGGGTTTCATGCTTAACCAACTAGCCATTCACAATTGAATCAGAATACCCTCCTTTGGTTAGTGGTTTAGTGGTCCAAGTTTTCATGCATAAAGACAAGGAGACCTCTTACACACCATGCATACATAATACTTCCAAACAATTCAAATTAAAGCATAAAGATTCCATTTGATTTAATTTTGAAGCTTGAAGTTGTTTCCTTGTGGTTTGGCCATTTGATTTCAATAAGAAGGGAAGGGTGATCATGAAATTTTGACTTCTAAACCCGACATGTACGATAACTAGAGCTTACACGAAAAGATTACGGGTTTTCGGGGTTCCGTTTGATCAAAAACGCGAAAAACGTAAATAATACGCTAATCCGTAAAAAAATATCATGAGTGATCGTAAACTATGAAACACTTAAAAAAGATAAAATAATGCATATAATATCTAGACTAATAAAAATCCGAAGCCAGAACGCGTCCAATGACGTTTTTCAGATTTACGCGAGATAATTCCCGGTTTGACGTCGGATTTAAACAAAACGAATAAAAATTCAAAATAATGATCGGAATGGTTTAAAATATTGACCTAAAATTTACAGAGTGTGACATCCTTTCCTCGTTAGAAAATCTTTGTCCTCAAATCTTAAGACGAAGCAGCAGACGTAGACTTAGGTTTATCAAAAAGATAAGGGTACTTTTTCTTCATTTGGTCCTCGCGTTCCCAAGTGAATTCAGGGTCTCGCCTTGAATTCCAACGCACCTTAACAATCAGAATACGACTTTGCATTAGTTGCTTCACTTTATGATCCATGATCTCGACGGGTTCCTCAATAAAGTTTAACTTGTCATCAATCTGAATTTCATCCAACGATATAGCAAGTGGTTCATCGGCGTAACACTTCTTCAAATTAGAAACATGAAAAGTGCTATGAACACGACTTAATTGATTTGGGAGTTCAATTCTGTAAGCAACCGTTCCAACCTTAGCGAGTACCTTGAATGGTCCAATAGAATTAGGGTTTAACTTTCCCCGTTTGCCAAAACGTATCACCCCTTTCCATGGTGACACTTTCAACATGACCATATCTCCAACCTGAAAATCCATTGGCTTACGATTCCTATCGACTAAACTCTTTTGCCTATCATGAGCAGCTTGAATACGCTTCTTGATCTGAAAGATTTTCTCAGTTGTTTCATGAACAATTTCTGGGCCAGTAGGCTGAGCGTCTCCAACCTCAGCCCAACAAATAGGGGATCGACACTTGCGACCGTACAAAGCCTCAAATGGTGCAGCTTTGATACTATTGTGATAACTGTTGTTGTAAGAAAACTCCACCAAAGGGAGATGCCTATCCCAACCTTTCCCAAAATCAATCACATAAACACGCAGCATGTCCTCTAAAGTTTAGATGGTTCATTCACTTTGACCATCGGTTTGCGGATGATAAGCCGTACTCATATCCAATTGAGTACCTAGAGCTTTGTTTAGTGATTTCCCGAATTGAGATGTAAATCTACCGTCTCGATCATAAATAATCAAAACTGGTACACCATGGTTTGAGACAACTTCCTTCAAGTATTGTCTCATCAACTTCTCCATTGAGTCATTTTCCTTCATTGGTAAAAAAATAAGCGAATTTTGTGTGTCGGTCAACAATTACCCAAATTGTATCTTGTCCAGACGACGACTTTGGTAGCTTAGTAACGAAATTCATGGTAATGTTCTCCCACTTCTATACCAGGGTCACAGGTTGAACCAATAGACCAGAAGGTTTTTGGTATTCAGCCTTGACCTTAGCATTGGTCAAACACTTACTAACATAGGTGGCAATCTTAGCCTTCATATTCGGCCACCAATATAGCTTCTTTAAATCTTGATACATCTTGTCCGATCCAGGATGGGTTTATTTTGACTTATGTGACTCATGCATAATCAACTCCCTTAAGTTACCATGACAAGGTATCCAACTTCTTCCATTCAAACATAACGCTCCGTCCATACGAGACTCTAGCTTCTTAGTTATTTCACACAAATCCTCAGTTCCATAATTTTCCTCCTTTCTTGCCTTACTTTGAGCCTTCAGAATTTCCACAGGAAGATTCAAACCAACCGTCATAACCAAAGCTCGAACTCGTAGTGGCTTGATCCGTTCCTTTCAGCTTAAGGCATCTGCCATAACGTTCACCTTTCCCGGATGATAACGAATTTCACAATCATAATCGCTCAATAACTCTAACCATCTACGTTGTCTCATGTTCAACTCCTTCTGATCTAGAATATGTTGCAAACTCTTATGATCAGTGAACACAACGCACTTCATGCCGTACAAATAATGTCTCCACATCTTGAGAGCGAACACCACAGCTCCCAATTCTAAATCATGTGTCGTGTAGTTCTTCATGTGGATCCTGAGTTAGCAGAATGCATAAGCTATGACTTTCTCCTTTTGCATCAACACCGTGCCCAACCCTTTGTGAGAAGCATCACAATAAACCACGAAGTTTTCACTTCCTTTAAGCAATGCTAAAATCGGTCCACTATACAACTTCTGCTTCAATGTCTGAAATGTAGCCTCTTTCTTTTCACCCCGATCAAATTTCATGCTCTTCTGAGTCAGTTTGGTTATAGGTTTAGCAATCTTCGAGAAGCCTTCAATAAACCTTCGGTAATAACCAATAAGACCTAAAATTTGACGAATCTCTGCCGGAGTCTTGGGAGATGCCCAATCCCTAATTGATTATATCTTAGCCGGGTCCACATGAATGCCTTCTTTATCAATTATGTGACCAAGAAATTATACCTTAGAAAGCCAAAAATCGCACTTTGAAAACTTGGCGTACAATTCTTCCTTCTTAAGTAACTCCAGAATTTGCTTAAGATGTCCTTCATGTTCCACTTTGTTCCTTGAGTAGATCAAAATATCATCTATGAACACGATAACAAATTTATCCAAGAATGGCTTGCACACCCGATTCATTAAATCCATGAATACTGCCGGTGCATTTGTTCATCCAAAAGGCATTACTTAGAACTCGTAATGACCATAGCATGTCCTAAATGCCGTCTTTGGAATATCCTCATCACGAACTCTAAGTTGGTGATATCCAGACCTCAAGTTGATCTTTGAGTAGACACTTGATCCTTGCAGCTGATCAAACAAGTCGTCGATTCTTGGGAGTGGGTATCGATTCTTAACTGTAAGCTTGTCCAGTTCATGATAATTTGATACATATCTGAAAAGATCCACCTTTCTTTTTGACAAATAAGACCGGAGCTCCCCATGGTGAAGAACTTGGCCTTATAAATCCTTTGTTAGAAAGTTCTTGTAGTTGCGCAAATAGTTCTTGCATTTCTGACGGAGCAAGTCTATAAGGGGTTCGTGCCACAGGTGCAGCACCATGGACTAAGTCAATTTGAAATTCAACTTGTCGTGCATGTGGCAATCTAGGCAAGTCTTCTGGAAAGACTTCCATAAATTTCCGTACAATTGGCACGTCCTCTAGTCGCTTCTCCTTCGACTTAACTTTGTTTCCTTCTTTGTATCTTGCGCCAACAATACTTGACAACCTTTCTCCATATACTTCTGAGTCTTTGTACACGATATGATACTTAACGTCAATTTCTTCCCCTTATCACTCCTATCACCTTGAACGATCAGAATTTCGTCTCTAAAAGGAATACGTACTATCTTCTCGTCACAGACAATCACCGCATGATTATTCGCCAGCCAATCCATATCGATGATGACGTCAATACTACCGAGCTATACGGGCATTAAATCAATGTTGAACGGATGACCTAATAATCCTATGGTACAGTCTCTAAGCACAGTATTTGTTTCGGCAATCCTTTCGTCGGCTAATTCGACAGCATAACTAGCGTCTAAGGTATTAGGAATTACATCAAGCAAGGTACTAAAAGTAGTCGACACGAAACTTCGATTGGCACCCGAATCAAATAATACATAAGCATAATGGTTGTTGAGAAGAAACGTACCCGTAACAACGTTGGATCCCGGGTTTGCATCTCCTCCACCAATAGTATAAGCTTTCCCTCTAGCTTCAGGAATAACAGGCTTGTTTCCATGGTTCTAATTCTTTAGTTTGGGGCAATCCTTCTTGAAATGCCCTTGCCTTCCACATTTAAAACATGTGGTAATCCTTTGATTCACCACTAGGGCCCTCTAATTAACTGTCACGGGAACTGGGGGCTTACAATCCCTGATCAAATGACCAATCTTTCCACAACTTCTACACTTTACATTATATGGCCCAACATGGTGTAACTTGCACTTGTTGCAAAGAGGGTGAGGTCCAACATAAACCCTACCTTCATTACCAACGGCCGTTTAGGCTTTGGCCACATTTGATCCTCCAACATTCTACCTTTTGAACGGGGGTTGTTGTGCACGGTTGTCTCTTTGGTTGCTCTTAAACTTTCTTTTGTTCTCAGCACTCCTAATTGCATAACCTTTCAACTTTTGGTCTATCAAACTGTTAGCCAACCGAATTGCATCCTGGAGTCTCGTTGGTTCACCAGACATCACATTCCCTTGAATGTTGTCAGGGAGACCTTCAACATACCTCTCAATTCGGTGTTCCTCTTTTGGAACCATTATAGTATACAACAAAGTCTACTCTTGAAATTTTTGAGTGTAAGCAGCCAAATCATTATTCTTCACAGTCAAGTTCCACAATTCAGTTTCCATTTTTTGTATCTCGTTCCTTGGATAATACACTTCCGTTATCAACTTCATAAGATCTCTCCATTTCATAGCAAATGCTTCATAAACTCCAACTGTCCTTTTGTGTGAATTCCGCTAAGTTAATGCACTATCGAGCAAAGTGAAAATGGCATACTTAACTTGATACACTTCTGGACAATTTCTGACGTGGAACACTATTTCCATCTTCTCAAACCATCTTGTCAAACCTACAACTCCTTAAGTCCCTTTGAAGTTGAGTGGTTGACACTTCACAAAGTCTTGATAGGTACATACACGAGCAACTCGCATAGCACCTCTATCATTCTTATTTGGATTTTCATTTCCGTTGTTTCCTCCATCTTCATGATTTCCATTCCTATTTCCACCATTTCCATTATCGCCGTCATTGCCATTTTGGCTTTGACTTTCGGCCTCGAGAGCGTTAGCAGCACGGGTTGCCTCATAGTTAGCCAATGCTCAGCCACTCGCTGGGCAATGAGCTCTTCGATTGCTTCAGGGGTCATTCCAGAACATGTGATAGTCATGTCCTAAACAGAAGACATAGCACATGATGAGATTTGAAATGATATACGGTGACTTATAACGAGAATTAAATACATAATATGAAATAAAATATAATAACAACACGTTTTGCCAGAACAAATAAATAACAATATCATATTTAAGATGAACACATGATGGAATAGTAGAATAAGATTTCATATATATATATATATATTAGAATCGAATTCGGTTACAATCAACCCATGACGGGGTACTTGATTTACAATATTTCTACTACTAACATCTAGACCTATCCATCAGTCTAATATCCTATATAACCATGGTACTACCAAACTAAGGGGGAAATCCCAAACGCCTCTCAACAAACGACTCCAATCTCCTAAGTCTCCTTCGAGCATCATCACGATCCCTACGAATGTGACAAAACTGCTCTTAAGAAAGTGCCATGTGATGACGAATACTGCCAACCCGATCTCTCTCGATACACAACAAAGCTCGAACCTTTAGGTTCTCCAGTCCTAACCTCCTAATCCTATTAGTCAAACCAGCTCCGCTAGCCATCAACTGACCAGCCTTCAACTGTCTCTGAGCAGTCTTAAATTTAGTAATCCTATCAAAAGGAACCTCCGACATGTAGTGAACTATATCATAAAGAGTATCCTCAAGATCAGGAACATCTCCTCTAGTGGACTCAGAAATACCGCCAGTAATCAATGGATCTATATCGATCTCCATCGTGCCTCTCGCACTGGCCTCTGCCTCAAACTCCTCCTCGTCCTCCCTAATATCACTAGCAGCAATCTCAACTCCTATACATATACCATCCTTAGTATCAACTCCATCACCAATACCCAAATCTGCAATAGCCTCTGCATTAGCAGTACCAATCTCCATATGCTCCTCTTTGCTATCCTCGAGTGAGTATGAATCTTTAAACCTCTTACGAGGTGGTAAAAGATCAACATGAGTATGGGCTATCGATCTCGAAACAGGAGTAGATGACAGTACTGAAGTAGTAGCGGATCTGCATCTCTTGCGAGATGGTCTAGCGGAAAGTGAAGATGAATCCAATGATCTCTTAAAAAATAAATCTAAGAATGAATCTGATGTCGTCGGTGGGTAAGGAATAGACAATGGTGGAGACCTCCAACGACTAAAAGCCTCACTATATCGTGGAGTCATAACCGGGGGATAAACCAACCTAAATGATGTAACTCTAGTTGATGGTCCTGAATGAGTCTGACCTGATGCATCGCACCCTAAAGAATGAACTGATGATGTGTCTGACAATGAATATAAAGGTGAACCTGAAGAAGTATTTGATGAAGAATCTGAAGATAAACCAGAAGAAGATGAGTCTGAAGTAAAGTCTGGTGAAGAATGACTATCCGATGAACGATGAGATACACGTCTCCATGCAAGTCTGCGAGCAGGAAAAGGTCCAACTCTCTTCCTTGCAGTCAACAACTTACGCTGTCCATTAGGATGGGTACGGTAAGGTCGGCCGAAAGGAATAGCCTCCCCGGGTTGGATAAGAATCACTGACCGTCGACGAATCCTAGGTGGGGCAACAACAGGAGAAATGGGAAACTCAGATGATGGTGCAAATGTGTCACGAGATGATGATCCTGACGGTGATGATGGCCTAGATGTGACCCTGTCTATTCACCTCGAAACCATAACATCATGAACGGCAAGAGACTCATGCCTCTCGGGTCTCTGCTTAGCAGGCTCGGACTCACTGTCCGCCTTTGACTCATCAGAACACAAGAAGGGTTAAACCAACAGTAACTCTGGTGTTGGAGGTAATGAATCCTCTGATGGATCAGAATCAGAAGATGAATAATCCACCAAATACACTACAAGAATTTAGTCAAATACCCACGAAAATTACACACGAACTTTGATTCATGGGTATTTCCCCACAGATTACCCACAAATACCCACGTTTATAAACTGACACATGTATCTAATTGTAACACCCCCAAAAATCAGGACAACGCAGCGGAATGGTAACATTGTTGGGGTGCTACTTCAGGGCACAAAACACAAGTCACGGAAAATGACCTCAAAAGAGACGTTTAAATAAATTTCACATTCGTTATATTAAAATCAGAGTTTACAAATTATTTAATGGTACTCAAATTATTAAGCGTTCAAAAATATATCCGCGCGACTCGAATGCTCCCAATGCTCCACTAGCAAATAATAACCTGAGAAAAACATGCAAAAACGGTCAACATAAAGTTGGTGAATTCATAGGTTTAAGTAAAAGCAGTGTTGAAATAATTTAAGAAATGTCTTTGTAAGAAAAGTAGCGTTACAGTATTTCAAAGTGTTATTTCCGAAATCCAAGTAGTGATTCAGTAAATCAAGTAATGTTTAGTAGTGGACCACAAGATCGAAGTAATCAATATGGTGTATCAAAAGACATCGATGCGACGTATCAGAGGTTTCTTAGAGTAGGGACCACGTTTGATATCTTCTAGAATATTCACATTCTATATCTTGAATACAATGTATTGGTCTTCCCTAGATACGGCGTATTGATCTTGTTTCCTTCGTGGTCTTTTGTGAAGTGCAGGCACAGATACGCCGTATCTTCCTTGATGGATACGGCGTATTGGATGTCAGGATCAGTAATCTTCATATTTCTTCGTTTAAGCTCCACAATGCGTGCCTTTTTGCTAATCTTCACCAATTACTCCATAATTACTACAATTCTCAAATACAAACGATTAAGTAACAATTATTTGCAATAATTATATAAAATAGGTTATTTACATGGGATCAATGATGCTATAAAAGTAATGTTATTTAATGTCATCAAATATCCACTTGAATCATGCTTATCCTCAAGTAGCCTTTAGAAGTTTATGAAATTGTATCTCTAAGGATTTTTTTGTTAAGCATTTATTTGATCGATTACAAGTACACAACCAAACACCTCACGAAATAGGTAGATGAAAATACTCAAATCACTCAACTAATCTATGTGGTAACATGTAACTAATTCGCTCAATTGTTCGGTCATGACGAGTATTCTATCATAGGCTTGGCAAGGACACACATCTCCACCACTAGAGCTAAGGAGTAACGAGTTTATAAAAGTAAAATGGGTTTTTATTATAAGGCTTAGGGTTGATCATTCTACAATCTTGAACCAAAAGTACCACACCGACAAGGAAGCTGAATCACACATACATGGCCGTAACGATGGAATAGACATGTGTGTTCGATAACATTCTCATTCGAGTTTAACCAAGGGTTAGGATGAAGAATGATATAGGGTATGGATCTTCTAACTTTCACCAATAGTAATAAACCAACAAGGCAGCTGAATCACGCATACATGGCTGTAACGACAGAATAGACATGTAATGTGTTGTAGTGTAGGGTTGTTTTTTATATGATTCAAGTTTTAAATTTATATTTTGCCGACTCAACCAAAAATAACACTTTAACAGCCAGTGTACCCGATCGGTAGTAGTTTCATGGTAAGTAGGGTGTCGATCACTGAGAGCGATGTTAAATCTATCAATTTAATTAATATCTTGGATATCTAATCTATGTTAATTCTATTCTAATCCTATATTAAACCTATGTCGGTCTAAATCATAATTCTAATGGAAAAGGGGGGTTTTCAGCCTGAGAGACTGGCACGATTTGGTTGGTGACTATAATCAATTCAAGAAACTGTTACCCACGCAAGCTAATTAACAAAAGATAAAAGAGCGGTCGATCCTTGTATAAGAAAACTGTATTAACCATTATTAATCCGATTAGAACGTTGGTTTGTTTATTCAGTGCAATGGTTTCTTCTCTCGAGGTATTTTTAAAACGTTAAAAATCTGCGATGAATAGTACTTTTACTATTAATGATTAGTAATAATTTATATAATTTATAGCTTAAATCGCTATAATCGTCATAATTATTCGTTTTAACTCGATTTTAGTGATTTCTTTCCGAGCTACGTTTCTTGTAATGAAAGTTTTATCATAGTAGATTGTTTATAAATGTATACAGTTTCTGTGATGAATAGTACTTTTATAAAATTGTTTTATAATAGTATTAATGTCGTAAACTTGTAAATAGCGTATCTTCTTCGGTAATTAATCGATTTTTCGAGTTCTTTATGACCCTCGATCCTTGAGACATGTGTATTTTATAAAAATCATAAAACTTATATGTATATTTAGAATACCAATAAGCCCTTAAAGATATTTTCTCGAATGTGTTTTAAATTGTTTTTAGACTTTTTAGCATTACACTTTGTTACAAAACCATTAAAGAAACCCTAAATGGAGATTTAGCTTTAAAGAACATGTTAAAAAACATAAAATCATGAAATAAAAAGTATAAAGGTATTTAGATAACCTTAGGGATGATTGTGAAGAAAAAATTATCTAAACCTTGTTTTGGTTATCTAACCGAGATTTTAACACTAGAAAACCTTAATCTTGAAAACCCGAATCTGGCACAACTTTCTTAAAACTTCGAAACGAGAAATCAACCCTCCGATCTTTCTTAAAACACCTTAGAATAGATGTAAGAACACTTGTATTTGATCTAGAAAATCAAAGTATGAATGTGTTATGGAGATGGTTTTGAGCCGTGATATATGATGAGAGAAATGAGAGAGATTTTTTATGTTTTACACTTAGAATGTGGTTTTGTTTGTTTTTCTTATAGTTAAGCCCTTTATATAGGGCTATTGCTGCTTTTTTTTTCTAACTAAGGTTACGATCTCTGTTAAGTTAGACTTGGGGTTAAGTTAAAGAAAATATCGAAAGGTATTTAGTTAATATCTAATAAATATCTTATAAATATCTAATAAATATCTTATTAATTAAACGCGAGCTATGACCAAGGTCGAGAAATAAATATGACGTGGTTCATAAAATGATATTTTATGATCATAAGAATAATAGCGAGACATGTCGTAAATTTTTACGATGCTCAAAACGATTAACGAACGCGCGATCAACCGTTGACTCGCGAAACGTCAAAAATAAAAATTATCAATTCTTCTCCAAATTTTTCATAATAAAAAACGAAATATTTATTATCGACAATAGAAAATGTTAAATGTCGACAACTACTCACGGAAAACTTCGTAAATAGATGAGTCGAATAATGATGAAAATACGGAATGTTAAAGTCTTCCCGTTTAATGAGCCTTTCCTCAAGGCTCAAGTTGGACACTTGACGAAGGTTCGGGTTGGAGAATAATGCGGATATTCTCATCCGATATTGTGTGATGAAGAGGTGTAGGTTTAAGGTGATTACTCTCAGCATGACATGGTCTTCATGATGTATAGGTAATCAGTATATGCACCATATATACCTAGGTGATTAAGCTATGTATAATTTGAGGTCATGGATGTTAATGTCATTTTCGTCAAATAGTGTGATGGTAGGAAAATGTATCAAATAGTTTTATAACGAAATGAATGTCAGTAAAGTAACGTGAAAGAGCTCATAGGGTGACAAATAAATGGTCTATAGGTTGACATCGAATTGTTTGTAAGCGATAGGTCATAACAAGTATAAAGAATACTCCGAACTAAGCAGAAGTAGTAAATAAGAATGAACGAAAGAATTATTCTATAACAAATTATCGTAAAGAGTTGTGTTTTAAAGGTAGGTGCTCCAAGGTGACACGGATGAGGTGACAAGTTAATTAACGTACTCCCATCAATTGGAAGGATTCCACAAAAGACTGGATTACGAAACAAATGTGCGATTCAAAATATAAGGAAAGTGTTTCCGGTTTTTTACCCCAACCCTTTCCCCCACAATCAGAGTCGAATGGTAGGGAACTAGTAGAATTTACAAAAATATGCCGAATTTTCGATTTATCAAAAGGAATATAGTAAAGTCGCGTAAATGATCGAAGTTAATCGTAAGATATCAAGAAGAAAATATATCCCATATGTAGAGGTTCCATATATAATTACCAGCATGTTGCTTAGGGAGTAAAATGAGAAATTCAGGAAGTACACCAAAATAATAATGTTTATTATTTTTAGATCAGACCCGATATATGGTAAATAGTAAGAGTCATATGATTAACGTAAGAGAACGGAAATCATAGTCTAGTATTAAATACTTTATCCATGATTTATAGTAGGGATGCAAGAGAGCATTAAGTTACTTGAGAGCAAGTGCGCACGATATCGGATAATAACATGGAAAGCACTATTTATTCTTAAAAAACATGGTCATAGTTTAGGTTTGAAAACGAACTAGTTCTCTCATGACTTCAGCTTATGTACAAATCTGGAACACCCAAAAAATCAGGACAAGCAGCGGAATGGTAACATTGTTGGGGTGCTCTTCAGGGTACAAAAAACACAAGTCAGGAATGACCTCAAAAGAGACGTTTAAAAAATTTTCACTTTCGTTATAGTAAAATCAGAGTTTACAATTATTTAATGGTGCTCAAATTATTTAAGCGTTCAAAAATATATTCCGCGCGACTCGTTTGCTCCAATGGCTCCATAGCAAAATTGTAAACATGAAAAATACATGCTAATACGTCAACAATTATGTTGGTGGATTTTCATAGGTTTAAGTTAAAAAACGTATTGATATAATTTTAGTAATATTTCAAAGAATGTTAGCGTTAGCCAACATTTAAAATGTTATTTCCGAATCCAAGTAGTGATTTAATAAATCTAGTATTGTTCAGTAGGGACCACATGATCGAAGTAATGGTGGACTAAGTACTTATCCGATGTCCAAAACAAGTAATAGTCGGGACTATGTAACATTTCCATAGTCCAATTAGGTAAGGTAGACTAGAGAAAAAACCACCTTTCATCATGTCCTACACTTGTATTATTGCTAGAAAGTCTTGACCCCGAAAGCCTTAACTAGTTTGTGCCCCAGATGTATTAGGATGCTTGCCAAACATCCTAAAAAGTATTCTCAATGTTTAATGCTCCCATGGTCAACTTGTGACCAGAAATTCAATGCGGGGATTGTCAGTCCTAATAGATCTATCCATAACACTCGCGCTCTATCCATATAGCTTTTGACGGGTCATGATATGTTGAGACTTTAATTGGCAATAGTGGTAACTTAGGCAATAATTTCTGGCTGTAATCTGGATAGCATACAGTTTTAAACTTAACATTGTGTCCGTAGAATAAAAAAGCTTGTAATTCCACCCCGTAGAGTTATAAAACCAAGGAGATAGAAATGGGGGCTATGTTCTCAAAAGTATTGAAAGGGTTTTTGTAATGTGAAAAATTTACAGGTTTAATTCGAGCATTTATTCCCTCGCGGTTTATTAATAAATTTGTTATGTTTGTTATTGCGAGGATTATGAACTCACTAAGTATTGAATAGTACTCACATGTTATAAGATAAACGAGTATGTAAAAGAGTTTGTAACAAGCATGTATCCCCCTCCGCGGGTGTTATCAAGCATGTAAATAGTAAAAAGCGAGGCTATGAATCTCACTTAAGTGAAGTGATGAAATAATCAGGTAAATGGCAGAAAATGTATCACGGAAATATCCGAAAGCAACCTAAGTAAATATGGGTCGCATAAGTACCAAGTATTTTATTAATAACATTGAAATATAATTTATAGTGTTATATCGCATATCGTTCGGGTCTATTAATTTAAAGAGGTCATGACATGACGTACGAGGAGCTAGGATACTTTAAATCGTAAATCCAACAACTCGTCAATACGCCATCCGAAGAGGCCTCATTATGAAATTCCCTAGTTATATAGCACTTTAGTAACTAAACACATATATATTTTATATAGCTACATCACCATTAGTTGCGTTTGTCCCCCCCCCCCCCCCCCCCACTCACTGAAAATTATTGTTCAAATTGTTTTTTGTAATTAATTCCATGTATTTATCTCCGTCATAATCGTTAAATGGTTTAATCGACCTTTGTAAAATAATATTTATAAAGTCTAAACTAGTATTATAAATATTATTTAATTGATTCCATAAAGTTTTGAAAAAAGTATTTATTAAAACCGAACCAAAACTATTCACCTCGGAAATAGTGCTCAAGTTAGTAGATGTGTGTAACTTTCTTCGTTTTAAAACCTGGGTGTGTACGTTTTCTTCGTGTTAACGCTTTCGTTTTTGTAAGATGTATTAAATATTCGTATTTTAAAAAAAGTTAAAATTGCTGATGAATAGTACTTTTACTTATTCATGAATAGTAATTATTTATATAATTTAATTAGCTTAATCGTTTAATCGTCATAACTTATTGTTTTAACTCCGATTGTATAGTGATTCTTCGGCTCGTTTTTTGTAATGAAAGTTTTATCATATTATTGATGTTTATAAAGTATAAGTTTCTGTGATGAAATAGTAATTTTATAAAATTGTTTTATAAAAGTTATTAACTATCGCTAAACATTGAATAGCGTATCTTCTTATTATTAAATCGATTTTTCGAGTTCTTTATGTCCCATCGTACTTGTGACATGTAGTATTTTATAAAATCATAAACAATTATGTAAAATTTGGAATTCAACAGGCCCCTTAAGATATTTTTCTCAGAATGTGTTTAAAACATTGTTTTTAGGACATTTTAAGGCTTTACACTTGTGTCAAACCCATTAAAGTAACCTCTAAATGCGATTTAGCTTAAAGGAAATGTAAACACATTAAATCATGAATTGAAAAAAAAAAAAGGTATAAAGGTATTTAGATAATCCTTAGGAAGGAATGAATGATGAAGAACATATATCTAAAACCTTGTCTTTGGCGATACAAACCCGAGATTTTAAACACTAGAAAAACCCTTAATCTTTTGAAACCCGAATCTTGCCACAAACTTTCTTAAATTTCGAAACGAGATATCAACCCTCGATCTTTTCTTAAAACACCTTAGAATAGATGTAAGAACAACTTGTATTTGATTAGAAAATCAAAGTATTTGAATGTGTATGGAGATGTTTTGATGACGTGATATATGATGAGAGAAATGAGAGAGATTTTGTGTTTTACACCTTAGAAATGTGTTTTGTATGTTTTTCATTACGTGTTAAGCCTTGATATAGGGATTAACTATGGTTAAGAAACTTTAGTTATGTTAACTTGGGTTAGTTAAACGAAAATATCTAAAAGGTATTTTAGATATATCTAATTAAATATCTTATAATTATCTAATTAATATCTTAATAATTAAACGCGGGCTCATGACCTAGGTCGAGGAAATAAATATGGACGTTGGTTCATTAAATGATTTTTATGTTCATAAGTATAATAGCGAGACAATGTCGTAAATTTTTTAGATTGCTCGAAATCGATTAAAGAACGCGCGATCAACCGTTGACTCGCGAAACGTCAAAAATAAAAATTATCAATTCTTCTCCAAATTTTTCATAATAAAATACGAAAATATTTATTATCGACAAATAAAATGTTAAATGTCGACACTCACTCACGGAAACTCGTAAAATAAATGACGTCGAAAATGACCTGAAAATACGGAATGTTACACTAATATACCCTCGGCTTTCCCACTGAAGTTCCCACAAAATTATTTTTCATGTCTATTATGTGGGTAAATTGTTCCCACTAAAATTTTTCCCATGAATTTCTCACAAACATTGTTGTCTTGGGTAAAAATATGAGGAATGGTCGTGGGTAAACTTTTTTCCCCATGAATTGTATAAATGCTTTTGTGCATGGGTAATTTGTTGTAGGTAATTTGTGGGTAAGTTATACCAAAGTTTTTGCACATGGATTATCTACGTGGGTATTTATTTATGGGCAATTTATGTGTGTAATTTGTGGCTAAATATATCATCACCGTTTCTTCCCATGTCTTAGTTTGTGGGTATGTCATTTATGGTAATATTTTAGGGAAATCGTGGGTAAATATGTACCCGCTTATTTACCGCAACATAAATTTGTGGGATTTCGTGATAGTCAAAATTTATGTGGGTGTACCATTATTTAATCTGTCAAGTAATTAGCCGTGGTGACTATCCGTCACATGTTATGACTAGTCTTCGGGTTTTAAAATACAGTTGGCTCAAACCGCTTATATTTAGCTGACGCAGTCAGCGACCATGAATTCATAATTAAATTTTAAAGATATTCAAATTAGAATCGGCGCCTCCATCGATCGGACATATCGTAAAGCGAAAATATAAGTCTCGATAGTCGTAGGCACCAAAAATCACTTTTTCAGATTTAGGTTTATCCATTGTGATTTATCGGTATGAGTTTCTTTTTCATCAAAATACATTTAGTTTGTCTTGTCTTTACTTTACTTTACTTTCGACAATTATTTATAGTAATTATAGTATATTGATATACTATAATCAAGTTATATACTCTTATGTGTTATAGACATATAATTAGATTTTTCAATACTATTTTCAGTTAACTACTTGTATATAATCGTTTTACTTGAACTTAGGCCATCCGCACAAGATGATCTTTTAAGCCGGCCACCTCAAGAGAGAACGCGTCCTCCTTGTTACTCCCCCCTGGTTTGGCGCGTCCCTTAAGGGAATTTTGCGAAGACTTGGGTCGAGACTCTATAAAAAAAAGCGTTACAACTTGTTAGAGATTTAATTAGCCAATGAGGAAACTCATCTAAGCCTTAAAGCCGATTTAGTTGAACAAATGTATACTAATTAATTATTATTGTTATGTTTTTAATTTTATTTGAATTATTAATGTAATGTTATTTTAGTTACTAATGAATTTTTAATTTTAGTGTTTAAGGAAAAAGAAAAAAAGAAAGTGGTGACTGTGGTATCCTGATTACACCAAATTAGTCATCAAAGAAGCTTGTCAAAAGAGAAAGCTAAATTGGCGTTGATGTAACAATGGTTACTATGGTTTCATGTGGCCACCGTCACACTTAGGGTTGAGCATTATGGACCGCTAACCGGACCGAACCGAACCAACTGTACCGGTTCGGTCCACGCTTTTAATCATTTGTCCTCGGTCCGGTTTGATCCTACGCGCAATGGGATATTATGATTTGTTTGATCGGGCCGACCGACAAACTGGACATGGACCGAACATTCGTCTGGTCACTCGTCCATTGTTTTAAGCCAAATTAATTTCGAATCGATCCATTTTTTGGACTGTTCTCAATAAAAAAATTGAGTTCTCTAGCGCTTACTCACATATCTTTTTTCTTAAAAAAAATTGATAAAATTTTTTGAAACTTTCGGCGCTTAAATAATCGCCAAAAACATTTTTTTTATATATTCACCCTTTTTCAAATTTTCATCTCATTCAAAATGATTTAAGTATTCTATACGCTTCCTCTAAGATCAAAAGTCATCTTTGATTTACTTTTTTTATCATCACTAGAATTCTCTCAACCATTAAAATATTAAAATAACCAATTATCTAATCATCAATTTTAGTTTCTTTATCCATTTAAGATCAAGTATTCTATTGTTTCTTGAGTGATCAATAAAGTTGCTCCTTTCATCTTTGTAATCAGATGTGATTGAAGTTTCGCAATCAAACGCTTTCACAATTCTCTCATAGTAAGGTATTAATATTTCTTTGAATGTTTATAATTTCATATTATGTGATACCATGGATGTTCTAAATCTAATATATATATAATCACAATATACATCCATTATTAATCGTAAGGATCTACCATAAGTGTGTAACCTTATAAGCAATATTTTATGTTTTGTAATCACAATAGTTTATATAGGTCAATCTTTATGTTTTTTTTTTTACCTATTGGTGAATTTTATTAAATTTTTCTGTAGTTGCAGGTTTACACACGACGCTTTCGCTTTCGGGTTTTTAGACAATTATCACTCATAAGCACTATACTCACTTAGGGCTAAACATTAGGGGTTAGCAGAAGAAACCGAAAAAACCGAAACCGAACCGAAAACAAAAAAAAAACGAACCAAAAAAACCGACCGAAACTAGAAACCAATGGTTCGGTTTTTATTTTTCAAAAACTGAAAAATTTCGGTTCGGTTTCGGTTTTTTTCAAAAACCGAACCGTAAAAACCGAACCGAACCAGTTTTATAATAATATATAATTAATATAATATAAATAAATAAATGATAACTAAAAATTTTAAATTTATATTTATTTTATGTATGAAAATATTATGAAAATATTATAATATATATTATCTTAATGTTTATATATATGTTTGTCGTGTACGTGCGTTTACTTGACAATATGTCGTTACAATGACAATGATCATATTATGTGTATTTTCACATGCATGTGTGTGTCTCTCATTTATATGTGTATAATTGTAAAAATTTGTGTAAATATTATTAGGCTTGTATTGACAAAAAAATAAAAAAAATAACCAATTTTCTACGTAAAACAAGTTTATTAATATAAATTAGCAAAACCAAATTTAAACGGTTTGAAACCGAAAAAACCGAAAAACCGAACCGCAAAAACTGAGCGGTTTCGGTTTTTGGTTTTATAAAAACCGAATATTACGGTTCAGTTTCGGTTTTTGCCAAAAACCGACCCTAACCGAACCGTGCACACCCCTACTAAACATAATAGACTATGGTCCGTACCGAACCGACAAACCAAACTGATAATATTTCGGTCCGGTCATCGGTCCACCTCTTTCTTCATATTCGGTGATCTGTCCGGTCTGGTCTTACGCAAAGCCCACCAATATGTTTGGTTGGATTGGATCGGACCGAACACTATTCGGTCCGGTGTTTTCGGCGAACTCGATTTTCGCCTTTTCACTAGTGGTGCAAAAAATCGGTTAAAACCGGTTTTCGGTTTTTAGAAAACCGGTTTAAAAAAATCGGTTTTTCTAATAACCGGTTTCGGTTTTTTCGGTTATTCCGAAATTGGTTTTTTCGGTTATAAATGTTCGGAATCGGTTTTTATACCGGTTCGGTTTTTTTCGGAATTTAAAACTTCGAACATTTATTTAATAAACTTGTTAATTATCAAACATTTAATTAAAAAATACACCGGAAACATACTAAACAAATACAATCATAACTTTTTATTTGCACCGGAAACATACTAAAAAAATACAACCATAACTTTTATTTAAACAATACAATTATACAACTAAAAATATATAAATACTAATACATTTATAGCATTTCGAGCTTCGGCATAGGCCATCACCCGAAACATATTAGTGTAAATCAAGTAATGTCGAGCTTTCGAGCATTGCCATCACCAGCGTTATACTTTAATCCATAAAATCTTCTAAAAATCTTCTACATCTACGTGTTCAATAACTAAGTCTTCAAAACTCACCTTCATCTAATTCGGAATTCGGAAAGGTGATATCCCTAATTCAACTTCTTCTCTTGCTTTAGTTTCTTCAACGACTCTAATAATCGGACCTTCCAACATGTTATCATGTTTTACCAAACCAATCTACTTCCGTCCAAATAATCTTTCAAACATACACATACTTTCACGAATTCGGGGGTTAGTCTTGACCTTCTTTCCGATATAATTCTACCAATAATAGAAAATGCCGATTCGGAAGCTACCGTCGAAGCTTGGACCGTTAATAAGTCACGAGCCATAGCGGATAAAATGGAAAATTGAATTGTCCCTTATTTTTTTCCCTTGCATGTAAATTGAGAGTTTAAATTTTTATGATTATTTGTATTAGATTTTGATCTTAGTTTTCTTATAATTAAGGTTTGTTTTTATTTTTCTTTTCTGTTTGTTTGTTCCTTTAGTTTATAAAAATTTTTTTTTTATAATTCAGTAATTTTTTTTTTTTTGTTTTGTTTTTAATTTTTTTTGTAATTTTTATAAATTTTTCTATTTTTTATTTTTTATAAGTTGCACTTTATGTTTTTTTGGCTTAAATACTTTCTATATTTTTTAATATAGTTTTTTTAAACTTTTTTGTTATTTTTTAGTAATATTTTTTGTTAATTAAGTTATTCTTTATTCTTAGATTTTTTTTTTTTCCCTTTGATATGTATTTTCTTCCTGTTTTTTTTCTTTCCACCAAGCCAAAATGTCAAAGTTTGTAAACTCTTCGGGCCTTAAAGTTATTAAAAAGTTTGTAGCCATATATTGTCCCAACTCGCTTGTTGGGGCCGATGTTCGTTGACGCTTTGTATCGTCTTCAAAATAAACTATTATAAAGGTTTTATAAAATGTCACTTGGCCATTCCGGAGACCGATCGGCCCGCATTTGATCAACAATTGGGTTTTGTTGTTGACCATATTTTGTTGCATAAATTCCAAATAATTTTTTAAAGTTATCGTTAAATTTAAAAATTTGGGAGTTTATATAGTTGGGGTCGGGGTCGTTAGCGTCTAACCCAAAGGATAAGTCTAAATTGTTCATTATTCTTGTTATTAAAAGTTCTACCCCTCCAACATTTAAACATGGATTAAGTGCGGCGGAACAAGTAAAAACCAAAGGTAAATTAGGCATGAAAATATTTTACAAATTTCTTTTTTTATAACTTAAACCATTCTTACTAAACATTTGACTAGTAGGTTATTTATTCGTCTAATTTTTCACGTCATAGCATAAATTGATTTAAAACTAAATGACTAGTTGGGTTAAAACACACACCCGATAATATGCTGTTGCACTTTTAAAAACTTGTAAAAAAATAGTTAAATCATTTAGTAAATTTCCCATCTTGGTCGATTATCGAAACGGTCTTATTTCTATTAACAAGCTGTTTCATTAAAAGAATTTAAAAGTCTCACGATGCCGTAATAAATTTTCACAACATCATCGCAAGACAATCCACCTAGTATTATTATCATACTCATCAGCAAGGTCCTAGGGGTTCTTCACCACATGTTTTACGCTAAACGTCTATAGTATCATTTGTCGTGTCGTTCCTACTTCTCGAACTATATCATAGTTACTAATAAACCCCTAAATTTCATCCTTAAACCATCACATATATTTAAAAGCCCCATGCCGCTTGCGACGATAAATTTATAACATGAGCAACACAACGGGAATGAAAAAAAAGACCATCTAAAACGGGTTTTATACGTAATTTTAACAATTCCATAGCTCTAGTATTATTGGATGCATTATCTAGTGAAATCGTAAAAACTTTATCATCTAAATTATATTCAATTAAAGTGTCATGTAAAATTTTTCTTAAATTAGATCCCGTATGAGGATAACCAAATAGTTTAAAAGCAATTGTCCGTTTCATTAATAACCAAGATTCGGGATTAAACCAATGAGCCGTAACGGCTAAATAAGTAATTTGCCGTTCAGACATGTGGTGGCGGTCCCAATTTAACCGTATTAAAAACACCCATATTTTATAATCACGAAAACCAATCAATAATATCTTTTTTAGCCGTTTCCCCATAATTTTAAAGCATCACATCTAAGAGTAGTACGGCTTACATGTATGATAACCCCGCGATTAGTATGCTCACTCCTTTTTGATGATCTCCGTAAGCTTGACGTTGTCGAAGTGGTTGAATGGAAGCGCTTGTTGAATGACAAACTTCGTAAAATCAAGTCGAAACCGCATCATTATCCCCTATTTACTCCGACCCCCCCCATCCAACATATAAAAACATTGACCACTGCCCAATAGTAACCCTTGCGACGTAATCATTTTGGCTAACCGCATACAAACCGTCCTTATGAGTCCGGAGTGTAGTGTTAGACCAGCGAGGATTATAAAATTTCATACATTTTCCCTTGCCAACGCCCTTTTCCCACCCCATCGATCATAATACACTTATCGAAAATTAGACCAAACAATCGCCTTTTCTCGTAGTTGGTCTAATTCGCACCACATCTTCATTTGTGTAAACTTTTCGTACATGGCTAGTAGAAATGGAGGGATTAGTGGAAGCTTGTTGTGATTGTGAGTTTTCCATTATAGCGGGATTTGAGAAATTAGAGTATATATATTACGATTAGAGAGAAAAAGAGAGATTAGCTCTCCTAAATGGGCTCACAAACTATAAATCTATGCTCATCATAATGACTATCTAGGAAATAATGCCAACAAGTAATTTTTGTTTCATTATTTTGGTATGGTTCACTATTAGTATCACATGAAAAAAAAGTTAACCATATGTTCCAAACTAGCATAGTCGCTACTTTTCTTATCAAGTTCAGAAGTGCTTCAATATTTTTGGCTTTTTGTTGCCTGTAATATAGCAACCAGAAAAATGAGTTGAATATATGCTAGGATATTTTGGTTATAGCTAAAGGTCATCAAACCAACACGAGAAAAAGGGATCATATAGATAGAACTGTAGTAAAAAAGAGTGACTCGGACTCGGGATTGAACATCTAACCGCCTAAGTTTCAATTTGCCGACAAACACTAGATATGTCTATACAAGTGATGCACTTTCGATCACCGTCAATCTAGACTCTAAACGGGTTTTACATTAGCCTTCATCTATCTTCAGCTCTAATGCATTAATGTTTGCAACCAATTTGATATATTAGTAAAGTGGTTCATAACACATAAGGCTTCATCTTTTATCTTTATTGTTTTTAAATTCCATATCAAATGGAGATTAATGCTACCTTGTAAAACTTTAGATCAACAAACTAAATGCGTTTAAACAAAATTAATATATACATGCCTTCCAAATAGAAAAAAAAGAGAAAAAACTTAATAGAAAATAGATTTCAATGCAAATAAATCAGTACAAATTCAACATCAAAATTACCAATAAATATGATTTTGACAACACCTAACAAAAATTGTGAGACTCTTTGATACGGTGCCGTGGCAGCCTAGTTTCTAATCGCCTCCAAATCCTCGATACGTTCAAGCGACGTGAATATAAGCTTCTTTCAAGGCAGGATCTAGTGTTCAGACACTCCTCAAAAACAACTTATATTTAACATTCTTGGCAAAGTGATAAAGAATATTTTAGATCTAATTTATTTGTGCCAAAAAACTTGAAAATATGTCAAACATGATCACTTTAAACAGGGGAATCACGGTCGAAAGATATCATACCCGAATATATAGAACCACATGTAGGATTCCATCGTACAGATCCAACAAAAACAACTCCATGTGGAACCCAAACACAAAACCAATAGATCCAACTCTTATCAACACCAATTAGCTATCTATAATATCAAACGAAGTGAAATATGAGACAGAAAAAAGAAAACAGAGTTCTAAAGCTACACTCTACATGACGGCAGAATGCACTAGAACAAACTGCACAAGGGTTATGGGTGTGCTTTATATAAAGGTTAGCCATTTAAGATTTTAGGGTTACATGTGATATAAAATTACGAAAATGGGCATGGTGTTTATTTAGACACCCCCTAAAAAGATAGTACCAATATTCTCCTTAATCTTTTTAAATATTTTTATTTTTATAATTTTGTTTGTATTATAAAGCTGTGAAATAAAATAAGGGAACAAAAAATATAAAGTTTGATAAGTCAAAAGTGGTCAAACGTAAAAAATACGGAGCGGGAAGCTGTCTTGTCCTGTTAATAAAGTGGGTAAAACTGGCCGGAAAAAATACGGAGAAGAGACTATAAAGTTTTACAAGTCGAAAATTGCAAAATCTGAAAAAGACGGAACGAAAAAATATAAAAAAAAATGTTTTATCCTCTCAATACAACGGATATTAGGAGTATTGGTGGTATAAAAGTACCAGGAGGTATTTTAATTACACAACCAAAGGAAAATATATGTTATGTGTATGTGTGGTATAATTAGGGTTTTGCTAACAATTAGTGGCTATATGTAGGATTATTAGTGGTGTTCGCGGGGCGTTTCGATTTAATTAGTTGGAAGATTTATACTATGCATCGCGGGGCGGGTAATTTATTTTACTACCATAAAACCGAATCGTAATGTGCAGGTAATCGGACGGATTACCCGCGGTTTAGGTCACAGTTAACCATTTTAGAAGTTTAACCTAGTTTAACGTAAGGTTATTATACAAAAAAGTTACTAAAGTTTACCAAAAAGTTTGCTAAAGTAACTAAAGTTCAATTTGTTTATACATGTTACTCATGGTCACGGGTTTGTTAATTAGGTTACTCGACGTTTAAATAACTTACACTAAGGTTACTCCCAGGTTGGGTTACCGGGTGATAACCCGTGTCTAATGCACATGTGTCTGACACATTTTTTCCACTTCACCAAACAAATGCCACATAGGTTTTCCATTACCTTTTTACCCCCTAACCCCTTTTCTTCATTATTTTTTTCCAAATCAAAATTAAGTTTTCTTACGTTGTCATATGTTTTCATCATTTTTATCTTTTTTATACGTTTTTGGGCCTTTTTCCGTTTTGCGCTTTCATATGTTTTTATACGATTTTTTCGTTTTCCTAGGTTTTCATCCGTTTTGTACATTTTTTTCCATTTGCATACGTTTCTTACGCTTTCATACGTTTGCATACTTTTCATCCGTTTTTATCATTTTTTAACATTTTATTCGCTTTTGTCCGTTTTCATACGTTTTTATCCAGTTTCATCCGTTTTTCTATATTTTTTTCCGTTTTGGCTGTTTTTTGTTAGTTTTTTTACCTTTTCATAAGCATTTATGCATTTTTTTTTATGTTTTCTACGTTTTATATGTTTCCGTACATTTTTGTACGTTTTCGTATAAAAACGGATGAAAACGTACGAAATGAACAAAAACGTTAAAAAACGTATAAAAGTGTACCAAAACGTAAAAACGTACAAAAATGCATAAAAACTTATGAAAACGTAAAAAAACTAACAAACCATAAAAAGAAAAAAACGGCCAAAACGAAAATCAAAAGTTCAAAACCGGATAAAACTGATGAAGACGTATAAAAACATAGAAAATCGTAAAATACGCATAAAAACATATGAAAACTTACGAAAACGTAAGAAAACGAATAAAGCGTACAAAAACGGATAAAAACAAATATAAAAGATGAATATGTATGGAAACATAAGAAAATGTACGAAAACGTAAATTATATGAAAACGTAAGAAAGCGTGCGGAAATTAACAAAAAACGAAAGAATTTTTTCTACAAAAAACGGATAAATACGTACAAAAACGTTCAAAACGTATAAAACGTACCAAAATGTAAAAAACGTATAAACGTATAAAAACGTGTGAAATCGTAAGAAAACGTATGAAAACGACGAAAAGCGGAAAAAACTTACACAAATGGATAAAGGCCGATGAAAACATATGAAAACATAAGAAAACGTACAAAACGGACAGAACGGGCTTTGGTAAACCACAAAGATGCATTTTGCACTTTACTCAAAATAAATTAAGTTTGGGTCAAGTATTAAAAAAGGAATAAAAAATTGATATTGTCACATAGATATTTTTCGGTTATCTTAAGTTGTCATAGAGGGAGTAACATAAACAATCAGTCATGCAAACATGAGTAATTTGGATGAACAAATTGAAACTTTAGTAACTTATGCGAACATTTGTGGTAAACTTTGGTAACTTCTTTGTATAATAACCCTTCAACGTAACCAATTGGGCTAGCTCAGTTGGCCACCAGGGGTATCTTTGGGAGATTGTTTTCACTCGCGAGAGGTCTTAGGTTCGAGTCTCTACAGGGTTTTTTCCTTCTAAGAGGAATATGTGAGGTTGGTTTCTGCCCCATAGATGCGACGGTTCGTGGCTGGCAGAACTATCTTCTGGGTAGAGTCTGTGAAATCGAATCACTAACTATAGTGTTGTACTAACTCGTCGTTCTAAAAAAATAACCCTTTAACGTATGAACAATAACATGTTCTATAATCTAAAATGTCATTTCAGTAAAATTAAATAACGTTGTACAAATTAAAGGTCATATTAAACTTATTCGCTCACATAATTGCATTTAAATAACCATACATAACAAATTAACAAAACATATTTGTCTGACATTTATAAATTAGGACTACACTAAATAATTCCACCCTTATGTGTAGCGAATATTTACATTATGAAAAAAAAAGTCATCATACAATAATAGTTGTGTAATGATATAATCAAATATTCTATAATAATTTGAATATTTAATTAAAAACTTTCGTATATGTTATATACGGTTCAGTTCGGTACTAAAAAACCGTGGATATCTAAAAATAAAAACGGAAAGTGAACCGTGATAAGCGGGTTTTATCGGTTTCTCTTTTTTCTGTTTCTTCGGTTTTGGGTTTTTTTATTTCGGGCTTAGTGGTTCGGCTCGATTTGTCGATTTTTCGGGTTTTTTGAACACCCTGACGAGTACGACTTACAACTATAATTTTTGTTGAAAAAATTGAATATCTCATGCTACTCAAATTATTGAGTTTAGTGCGACGTAATGTGTAATATCAAACGTAGTATCATTTACTAGAATTATGGATTTTATTAACTTTTAGGATGCTCCAAGCTTGATCCAAGCCTATTGCAACTGATCATTAGCCGAAAACTGAAATGGGTGATAAGCATACTAAAGTCAATTACTCTTTCTACATTGATTATTGTTGCAAAATATGTTAAAATTTTGGGGGTTTTATACTTGTAAACTTATTCTATCTCACTTGGCTATTTATAGCTAACACTTGTTTCTTGCAAAATCATCTTTTTATTTATGCATGTTAAGCAAGGGCATATTTGCCGAATAGTAAGAACTGAGATTAGGGTATTATTGATGATCAACTTGGAACCCAGATTATAGCTTATAGTAAAATAAACATTTCATTATTTAAATTATCATTTAAAATTAGTTACATACTAAACAAGTCTAACAAAAATAAGTAACACATGTAAGTACCGTATTTATGATTAATATCGGTTGATTCCCCTTAGGGGATGTTTGGTACGCTGGAATGGAAAGATGAGAAAGGGAAAAGGTTTCATTCTCATGTTGTTAGACCTAAAGAATGGAAACAAGGAATGAAATTACCATTCTCATTCTCCCATTTTGTTTCTCTAAAAAAAGTGGAGAAATGTGGAGAATCAGAATTTTAGAAGGGCTCTTTCTTTCTATCCATTCTCTAGTGAATGAAACAAAGTCTCGAAAAAAAAGGAGATACATATATTGACGATACATCATAACTAAAAAAACCCTAGAGCATCATCATCTGCCTTCGTGAATTGCATAATCCTTTGAGGTAAATATACTTTCATCTTCATATTAGTTTATACTCTAATGTATACTTTATGTTTAACAAAGTTCATGAATGGTTAATATTGATATCAGTTTTGTTCATGTTATTTAACCCAACATACATCAGTCAAGCAAAAATGGCACAAAACAATTTCATTTTATATAAGTTAGGAACTCTCGTCACTTATTATTATAAATACATCATTATTGTTTTTAAAAATATCATTATTGTCAGTTTTGAAAACAATACATCAGACATCATCATATTCTTATCAATACATCATTATTGTTATATGATTACATATTTTGCTAAATAGTTTAAAGTGTAAACTGCTTAGAGCTATTAACAATGGATGGTGGTCTTGATTTGTTATAAATATGTACAGCTAAACACCCACTTGAATATCGTAGATGACGAGAACACCTTTGTTACAACGGAAAATCTAAACTAAACGAGTTGCCATGATAGCCGCCTTAGGAGCAGCTAATGCAGTCTTTGTTGTGGCTCGTTGGTTTCTAATGTGTGGTTCTGCAATGAATTACTTCATTGAGTCTAAAACTTTGCGTAAAATATATCTCGTAAGCTATTATAATAGCTTACAAAATAAGAGAAGGATGGTGTATGAAAGCGATACTACAAGTGTGATTAATATAAGAATGAACATATATGCTTTTACAACACTTTGTGAGATTTTACAAACTAGAGGGGGACTAAGCAATAGCAAAAACATCCAAGTCGATGAACAAGTTGCTATGTTCTTACACACAGCACACAACATAAAAAATCGTATACTAGTCAACAGGTTTCAAAGGTCTCGTGAAACTATAAGTAAGTATTTCAAGTTAGTTTTGAATGCGGTATGCCGACTGCACAAAGAATTTTATAAAATTCCTGTTCCAGTGCCAAACAATGAATTAGATGAGAGGTGGAAGTGGTTTAAGGTTAGTCAACAAGTTTATAGTATGCCCAACCTCCCTAGTCGACCCCCACTCTCCTACCAGTATTGATTTATTAACAAAATTACCCTGTACACTGTCCAATACCCAGTTCATATCAAATATTATTTATTTGTTTAGAAGGGTTTGTTTAGGCGCCCAATACAGGAACATAGTGTTAGACGATAAGGGTCCCTGACATGTGAAGAAAAACCTTAAAAATATTACACACTGTACGTACTCATAGAAAGCGTGGAGAAATAGCAAAACCAAAATAAATAATTTGATTAATTTCCAATATAAGGGTTATATACCCGGACTAAAACAAAAAACAATCCGGACACAAAAATTTAAGAATGTTCACATAAGCTAAACAAAATTTACACAAGCAGAAGCCGGTTAGTACAAAGAAAGGATAATCTAAAAAAAACAAAAATAACAAAAGTTCCGACAGAATACTGATATTATACCACGAGCACAACGGTCACAACCTAATATATAAATAGTCAGGGATGCAAACCTGCGAAACAGTCCATGCCGTCAAGCAATCCCTATTACGCCGCAAGACAGACGCGCAACATGTCCCCAGCGCTCACCTACCTCGTACATTAGAAACATAACACATGACAGATATTGCACCTCCTCCCACGCCTCGGCACAACAACATCAATACAAAGAGTCCACCTGAAACAAACCCTCACCCCAAGTACCGATCAAGCAAAAAAGTACAGGATAATCCCAAAATCGACACCAAAAAATGAACGCCCCACTGTCACGTAAAAAGACACTAGCTCCGCCGAAACTGATCCCCTGCGGGTCCACCTAAAACGCACTATAATTAACCTCCAACCCCCCCCACGCCAAAATACTTTCGCAACACCTCAAAACAAACCACAGCTCACATACACGATTCACTCACCACACAATTTCACGTATTGGGGGGGCCAGTTCATATCAATTTTTTATTTGTTTGAAGGGTTGTTTAGGAGCCTTAGATGGAACATGTGTTAAGGTTAGGGTCCCTGAAAGTGAACAAAAACCTTATCGTACAAGAAAGGGTGAAATTTGTACAAATGTTATCGATGTTTGCACAAGAGACTGTCAATTTATATACGTGTTAGCGGGATGGGAAGGGTCTGCAGCTCATAGTCGTTGCTTCGAGATGCTATTAGTAGGCCAAACGGTCTTAAAATAACTCATGGTAGGTTATATTTCATACATAAGCAGTAACCGAGTATATATAGTACCATACCACTAAAACTTAACTAAAGTTATATGTTTGGACTTAATAGGAAACTACTACCTTTGCGATGCGGGTTATACAAATGGTGAAGGTTTTCTAACTCCTTATCACGGTCAACGGTACCATTTGAATGATTGGAGTCATCCGCCTACGACATCAAAAGAGTTCTGTAATATGCGACACTCTTCCACGAGAAATTATATCGAGAGATGTTTTGGGTTGATTAAGGATAGATGGGCCATTTTCCGTGATGTTTCATACCACCCTCTCGATTCCATGCCACGGATAATAATTGCTTGTTGTTTGATGCATAACTTCATTCGCACAACAATGCATGAGGACCCCCTTGACAATGAAGTAGTAATCAATCACATGCAACATGCAAACGATCATGATAATGTCATTAGCACCCTAGAAACATCACAAGGATGGAGTGAGCGTAGAGACAATCTTGTAAATGAAATGTTTAACGAGTGAAATGCAAGTCATGCTCATTAATCATAACGTTTATAAAGTTTATGTTATTAAAAATAAATAAATTTGGTTGTTCCAAATGTCGATTAGAAGGTTCACTATACTAGAGTACTGATGTATTTTTTGGCATGTAGGTATTTTATGAACCTGAAATATCTTTGGTAGCTTATGCATACCTACTGATGTATTTATTTTTTAAGTTTAGTTATTTATATCAATATGCTTATTGAATAAATTATGGTTAGATTGCATTTGTTCACTATACGCTTTTGTTCCTTTTGTTATGTATTTCATGACATGCTAGTTTAGTAACTTTACTAACTTTGTATTTTACAAGTTTTTTTTAAGTGGATATGACGGATTCGAGTTTACCTAGCGGTGCGCCAGCTTCAAGGGTGCCTAGAGGCGCTGGTAAAAACAAAAGAGTGTGGAGAGCCACGAAGATGCAAAGCTAATTGATGCATTGATGGAGTTACATGAATCAGGTAAGTACTCAGGTGCATATAATGGATTTAAACCCGTATATGACAAAGCGGTGCAAACATTGTTGGATGTTAGTCTTCATAACTCGGGCTTAAAGGCGGATCCTCATATCAGGTCAAGGTTAAAGACTCTAAAAAAGAATTTTTACATTGTGCATGACATGTTAAGTGGCACGGGAGGGACGAGTGGTTTTGGTTGTGTGGTATATCATAAATCATAACATGGTGACGATTCTTGGACTTGGCTAGTTTCTAGAGAGCGAAACACATGAGAGGATATTTTCTAGTAAGAGAAATATGTGTAAAATAAGAAAATGAATAAATGACTAACTACCTCTTCCAAAGTTAGAAGAGGTATATATAGTTCTTACAATAAACCGGAGATTAGTACCCGGTTAATTACCGAAAGTCATACGTTAAACTATTAACTACGAGCTATAATAAACAGTAAAATACACGGGGTGACCGAGTCTTTTTCTAATACCTAACAATCTCCCCCTAAGGGAGGTCACCCCTTAAAATACTAAACTTAAGCACTTTAATAATCAGCTCGTAGACTTTTGATTCTTCATTAGATAACTTGTACTTTTGATTAGTGATCTTTTGATTCATCATTGACTTGTCTTTGATTGTGAACTTGAGCTTTCATGAGATCATCAGCCAAATCTAATCTTTCATCATCTTGTAATGTATTGCCATCTTGTGCACTTGTGAAGAAATACACGATATCAGAGTTTGCGGAAGCTTTGACACCTTTATGAGATCTTTCATAACTTCATAACAAGTGTAGGTCGTGTCTGAGCATTCGGTTATTAACTTGACATTACTGGAACTGGGTATCTCCATCTCCATCTCCATCTTTAAATGATCCTGTAATGAAACAGTTAGCAATAAAGAGAAAATTGATTTGAAAAAATCAGTCTAAGTGTTAATTATGAAAATATTTTGTAACACTTCGAGAGTTTTGATTGTTTGTCAAATGTTCAATAACCATCAATTCATATACTGGAATAAGTTGGATTCACGTAGAATCGCACCATGGTTTCTTTCCAGTTGACACAAGTTTGATTCTTGTATAATCGCACAAGTCACCTACCAAGAGCTTGTTTGATGTTGGCTCTAGTAGGATTTCCATCTTCATTGTGAAAAACCTTCGTTTCACTCGGATGTTCTGGCAATATCACAAGGATAATGCGTAGGACTCTTAGGATAGTCTTGTTTCCACAGTGTGTGAAAGACAAGAGAATTGGCAATGTGTCCTAACGAGATTAATTGATGATCTCTTGGCTCTAGACTCGATAGTGCATTTTGGTTTTAGTGATCGAAGGCTGGAGCTGACTGCCACCTTTTCAATATCAACTAACTCGGAGTGAGAAAGTTAATAGATTACTTGAAAGTCATGCGATGAGAAATGAAACAGAAATCTTTTAAGAGATTCTGAGTGGCTAGGGAGGGTTGTGCATTGCATCACTGGGTCCATGATGTCGGTCTTCAATGTCAGCAATCATCTTAGTGATTCTGGCAGCATATGTATTGACCCGGTTTCTGCCTAAGTGTATGGAGGGCTTCTTTCTTTACACCCTTTATCCTTACAATTCTTTTTAATTCTTCAACCCCTTCAGTGCTTACCGAGACTTCATGACTAGAACCTTGTTGGGTATATTCTAGTACTAGCTCCATCTCAGTCGGCACTATTCCCTTATTCTTACTTTTTCTCCTTTTTTATGTCATACCTAAGGACTTCTACACTAACTAGTGGATTGTCCCTGGGCAGATCCCTCCGGTTCTGGCTTGATCATTGGAACTTGTACCTAACCTTACCAACCTTATATCTCCGATAAAGTAAAATGCATGGTCAGTCTTTTGGTACAGTTCTCCTTTCCATAAAACTAATTGAAAATTCAATTAAGGTACTTATGATATAAATATCAAAGCGTTTTGTACCTTGATTGTTTTTACTTTTCAGAAACGCTCCCCCTTAAAATGTGCATCGGTATTCGAAATTGTTTAGCACGTTTGGGCGGAGTATACACACGAGTCTTAATAATCACATTTTTATTATTCACATATTTTAATCACATTTTCTCCCCTTATTAAAATTTTTAAACCCTTTGACATTTTGGATATCAATTGATTTAAATATGTTATAAAAATTAGGAGAAAAGTGTGCCAATTATTCACAAGCCGTGTATGAAACATATTAATGCTCCCCCTCAATCGTTGAGGGTCATAGAATCAAAAGATATACTACTTATTACTTATACTGTACAAGATATATTATTCACAATAAGATAATATTGACCTTAGTGTCGGAGTGACGATGTCACTCTGTTTTGCTGATCAGTCTGTAGTCAATATCTCTTAGTCGTCCACCGACAAAGCTTTCCAAACTTCGAAAGATTCTCCTGATCTTTAGTATTTTCTTAATCACCTCGATAAAGTCTTCACTCCTTCTTTTGTCATCCTCAGTCCATTTCCTGGTCTCCATGCCCTTATTGAATTTGAACAGCCTGAAATCTTTCACCATGAAATCTAGTTTGTCCTAAATTCTCATCAACTTTCCATCGCTAAACTTGTGCACCTCATCTATTCTCATCATCTTCTTATTATCATCCCTGTCTCTGTAGATTACCACTCTGGGTTTGTTGACAATGGTGTAATCTTCTTTGAATAGAAAGTCAGATGCATCCCAATTCGGTTGTTCCAGATTGGGCTTTATTTGATAGCTCTCAACGCCTAGCTGCAAGTCTTCCACACGTTTCCTGATGACAATGTTTCTGATCCACATGTTGACTGCGGTGTGTAGATTAACTTTGTCTGATTTAGGTAGGTGGTTGAGCTTGTCTTGAAGATGAAGCAGAAACAGATCTTCAAAATCATTTGGATGAAGGTTTTTGAAATCCTTTTCCGAGATCTTGTACTCTTTGTAGTCAGCTTGGCGTAGAACTATCTCTCTTAAGTAGTTGTATCCGTATCTTTCGTAAGTCTTGATACTGATCACACTGAGAATTCACATATGGGATCTGACTGCATCATGATCTGAGGGTTTACGGTGTTTGTTGATGTAGAATTCCTTTCTTCTGAACCACCAGTGTGTGATGCCATAAGCTGCACTGATTTCATAATCGCGCTCACTTTCAACCCACAGATACGAAACTAATTCTTCAAGTCCAAAGTCTAGGTATCGAACGGCTTTGAGCTTGGATATAGATAAGGCATTTTTTCGTTCTTTGTCACCTGACAGAAGATATTCCAGATCCTTATTGAAGAAGATTTGTGGTTGAATAGTTACCTAACCTGGTGGTCCTCCTAAGGGCAACGGTTCATATACATTACGCAGAATTTGATGACCCTCAGGATTAACCAAATCAACCTTATCAGTCAGCAGCTTATGACATTTATCCATCTGAAACTGAAGAGAGACACTATTATTGTAAAAGGCTTTAACCAAGTTGAAAGTTGGACCTTCCAAATCAGCTTTGCAGAGCTTCTTCTTTCCTGTTCGTTTGCAGAACCATTTGATGAAGGATCCTATATCACCCATCTTCCTTTGAATCTTGTTCTCCTCGGGGTCTTGATGCGTTGTGGTGTATAAATTTGCCCAGTTGTTCTCTGGTTCAGGGTAATCATTTGAAGGAATGGTCCATTCTGGTTCAGGTGTAGCTGGTCTTTCTTCTTCAGGAATCGGTTTGAACCATGTAGCAGCCGGTACCTTAGGAATATGAGCGTTATCGGTGTCCTCCGGATCTGAGACATGCCCTTCATCAGTAATTGGATTATCATCAAAAGATTGTTCAGAGTGATGGTCAGATCTTTGCATTGAAGGGCCAGGAGGAGTATCTCTTGTGTCAGTGATTTGCCAGGCTGAAGAAGTGTGAGCTGGAGGCTGTTGTGCTACAGAAGCATTAGAATCCAGCTTGTTCTTTGTACTTTGCTCAGAATCTTTAGAAGGAGGTTGAGCTGACCCAGAAGTACTTGAATTGCGTCTTTTCCTTTTTGTTGACTCACCCTGGTTTGATCCAGCTGAAGGACCTTCATCATCATCGCTATCACGCTTTCTTTTGTGGTCTTTAACCTTGTCTGCAACTTCCTTGTCTATGGCATTTTCATCATCTATCAATGCTTTCATAAGGGCATGGTATAGTCTGTAAATGGCAGGATTTCTGTTGGCAGACTTGTTCTTATACTTGATATTGAAGAGAGCCCCCTTTAGATCAAATTCTTCAAGTGCAGCTTTATCAGTCGACTTGATAGTATACATTGGCTCTGGTTTCTTCTCACCTTGTTCCCTTTTGATTATGATAATCTCTTTCGGACTCTTTTCAGATTCTTGTTTCTTGCTTGACTCTAGAGCAGACAGCACATAGTATTTCTCAACTAAATCTGCAGTGTGTCTTTCAAGAGCCTTAAGGAGAGCATCATCAATTTTTGTTCCTACATAATTTTCAATAACTGTAGGAACTTGGGATTGAATAGAAGCCAAAACAGTAGCAGAGTGATCAGTCTTCTTTACTTCAGACATATCTTGTTCCAATTTCGCGACTCTTAGCTGAAGGGCGATGAATGGAGTGATTTTTAGGATAGTTGTGATGATTGTTGTAGCTTCTGTGTTGATTGGTGGTGCGTTGACCTGTGAAGAAGGTTTAGGAGAAGAGATATTAATAACTGGAGTAGTCACTGGAGGAGCTGACGTGTTGGTTTGATGACTCGGACCAGGTATGATGGAATTAGTCTCATCTACAACATTAGTTTTCTCCTGATCATCTTCGGTTGGTTTGTCATTAAGAAATTGATCCCCAAAGTTGTCTGTTTCGTCCAGATTCTTCATTGATGATAGAGTCGCAGATGAACTTTTTGGATTTTCCAAGATGACTGATCCGCTCTGACTACACCTTAAAATATATATATAATATAATAAAATATCAAATATATAGTAAGAATAGTCTAAAAGCAGAGTCAATGATACCGAGAAGTAGTATAGAGCTTTCCCGGGTCGTAAATCCCCAACGAGGCTGGAATGGTAAATCGATACGATCGAAGATTTGAGTTTGAAGGAAGGAATGAGTTTGGGAAGTTGAAAAAGTCAAATTAAACAATAACGGACTAAAACGTTTAAGAAAAACCTAAAAATTACGAAATTAAACTAGAAAACGAAGGCCCGAATCCCGAACAAAAGGGGGAAAACCTAAAATCTTTAAAAATAACCCTACGGAAAATTTTTCACTTCTAAACTACTCTACGGGTCAAATAACGAAGAATGAAAAAGACTAGACCGAAAACGGAGTTCGTTTGACCCAAAAACGAGTCAAAACAAAAACCCGTACCCGGACCCGTTCTTTAAAAGATGAAAAGTTATAAAAATGACCCTACGAAAAATTTTATATTTTTCCTACAAACTAGATGACAAAAGAAAATTTTCTAAAAAAGCAAAATATTTTTTTGATAATTTTTGTATTTATTATGAATTAAATAAACTTTTAACTAAATTAAATTATAAAAAATATTAAACTTTATCTAAAAATTCTGAAAAATTTACAAAAAATACTTTACACTATGAAAATCCTATGAAAAATAAGAAACAAAAATAAGCTCAACAAATAAGCCCGAGAATAAGCTTGTACAGCTTATGGGCTTATTAGCCAAAAATGTACATAAATACCAAGTGCCTTGGGTCTTTAACGAAAAAGACCCAAGGGCGCAGTGGTAAGTATGCTTGAAAGGGAGGGGATGTATCGAGGGGTCCCGGGTTCGAGTCTTGCTCACCCGGGTCCCTTGTCTTCCCTTCTCTTTTTTTTTTGGTAAAACTTTAGGGTAGAAATTGTACAAAAGTAAAGTGAAAGGTAGGCGGGCGAACTATGGTGAATTTACACTACAAGGTAAACGGGTAACCCTACACTATGAAAAAGTGACAAAACAGACCCTACGATATGGCTTATTTTTTTGCTTATTGGAAAATGATTTTCAGCAAAAACTTAAAACATGAAAGTTGTTAAACAGCTTATTCTCTACAACATTAACAAAAGGACTTTCAACTTTTTGTCAAAAGAATAAGCTTAAAAATAAGCTTGAAGTTGACAGCAAGCTAAAA
>BQNB010010496.1:66639-83841 GCA_026074375.1 Tanacetum coccineum | reverse complement strand
CCGACTCTTGTGTACTCTTTCCGTCTCATGTTTGTTTTTTCCCGGTTTTTGGATCTTTTCTTGTGATTTTTATAATATCCGTACCTACACATCACAAATGACAAAATACACAATATACAAGCATAATTTGCATGATTTCATATTTTTAGGGTTATTTTTGATATAAAACGGATATGTTATTTCTCACATATCAAGCGCTTTTACTTCCACCCATTTAGACAAGTAGTCTACTACCATGAGAATGTACTTGTTCCTTTGAGAACACGAGAATGGGCCCATAAAGTCGATGCCCCATATGTCAAAGATCTCATAAACTTGAATTTCATTTTCAGGCATTTCATCACGTTGCGAGATTTTGCCTTGACGTTGACAAGCGTCACACCGTGTGACCAAGTCATAGGCATCTCGATAAATCGCCGGCCAATAGAAACCAGAATCAAAGACTTTTTTAGCGGTGTAGTTGTCACCATGATGTCCCCTGGTGGGTCCATTATGGCAAGCCGTAAGGATATCAACGGCTTCTTGGCGTATCTCTCTCCGGCTAATCACTTGATCCGCACACAAATCTAAACAAGTAGGGGTCGTCACAAAATTAATGATTACTTCCTTAAAGAATTTCTTCTTTTGTTGGGCCGACATCCCTTTTACAATAAATTTCCCCGCATGGTAATTTGTAATATCGGCAAACCATGGGGTGTTAGAATCACCACGAAAAGTCACCATCCCAAGTGTCTTGAGAGGAAATGTTTTGATAATTTCCTTTTTCTCGGGATTACTTTGATGGCGGTTCTCTAGTCTAGACAAGTGGTCAGCCGCTAGATTCTCTGCTTCTTTTTTATCACGGATAATGACATTAAATTTCATATAGAGGATGAAGTATCAACAGAGTAATTCGGTTTGCATCTTGCTTAGCGAGCAGATACTTGAGAGCCGAGTGGTCTGTATACACTATGGTCTTTGACAAGACTAGATAAGGTCGGAATTTCTCAAAAGCATATACTACGGCTAATAATTCTTTCTCCGTAGTTATATAATGAGCTTAGGCATCGGTCATAGTCTTGCTCGCATAGTGTTTTGGTGAATTGTTTGGTCTTTCGTTGCCCCAGGATTGCACCCAACCGCAAATCACTAGCATCACACATAATTTCAAAGGGCAAGTCCTAATCGGGGGCAACTAATATTGGAGCTTCGGTTAGTTTCTTCTTAAGTGTCTCAAATGCCTCTCTCCACTCGGTTGAGCAAGTGAATGGAGTCTCTTTTTCAAGAAGATGGGTCATTGGCCGGGCGATTTTAGAAAAATCTTGAATAAATCGACGATAAAACCCGGCGTGACCTAGAAAACTCCGAATTCCTTTGACGGACGTGGGAGGAGGTAATTTTGCAATAACATCAACTTTTGCCCTATCTACCTCAATCCCAGATTTCGAAATCTTGTGGCCGAGGACAATGCCCTCTTTGACCATGAAGTGGCACTTCTCCCAATTTAGAACAAGATTGGTGTCTTCGCACCTTTTGAGCATTTTGTCTAAATGGGAGAGGCAAGATGAGAAGGAATCCCCGAAGACCAAGAAATCATCCATGAAGACTTCCATTGTTTCCTCGATCATGTCGTGGAAAATGGCCATCATGCACCTTTGGAACGTGCCAGGAGCATTACATAAGCCGAAAGGCATACGTCGATAGGCAAATGTTCCATAAAGGCAAGTGAAAGTTGTCTTCTCTTGGTCTTGCGGGTCAATAGGGATTTGGAAATACCCAGAGAATCCATCTAAGAAACAATAGTACTCGTTCCTAGCTAATCATTCTAACATTTGGTCCATGAAGGGTAACGGGAAATGGTCTTTTCGGGTAGCATCGTTAAGTTTCCTATAGTCAATACAAACACACCATCCGGTAACTAACCTACTCGGAATTAACTCGTTCTTTATTAGTCACAACAGTCATTCCACCCTTTTTGGGTACACAATGTACGGGGCTAACCCATGGACTATCCGAGATATGGTAAATCAATCCGGCATCAAGGAGTTTTACAACTTCCTTTTTGATAACTTCATGAATTTTTGGATTATACCTTCTTTGATGTTGTACTTCCGGTTTAAAGTCATCCTCCATTAAGATTTTGTGAGTGCAAAATTGCGGGTCAATACCCTTAATGTGAGAGAGTTTCCAAGCAATTTCTTGCTTGTGAGACTTTAAAACCTTTATGAGGCGTTCATTCTCTTCGTCTTTCAAGTATTTAGCAATAATGATGGGTAATTTATTGGTACCCTCCAAAAATGCATACTCGAGATGAGAAGGTAAGTCTTTGAGTTCAAGCTCCGAGGGTTCATCAACTGAGGATTTAACGCTTTTAAGTTCTTCACACTTTAGGTCCTTCAGAGGGAGAGGAGAGTACGGGTCTTTATTTAACATTTCTTCAATTAGACGAATGTCTCCCTCCGGATTAAATTCAGTATCATCAATTCTCGGTGGAACTGAGTCACTTGCAAGATAGGCTTCAATTTCTTCTAGAATGAAATCACCTCCCTCAAATAGGGTAAGGGAGGGGGAAGATTTAGCAATGATTGGTTCAGAAGTTGTAGTGGGATTGCCACTCTCGGAATTGTCAGAAAATCCTACCACTTCTTGAGAATACTCCTCATAAGCTATATCAATGACATCGATTCGGTTAATTGACTCATCATCATTGTAGGAGTATCTTGAAGTGTTACCAACTTTGAATGTTATGGCTTCATCACTCACTCGGAGAGTTAATTCTTCACCGTAAACATCAATCAAAGCTCGTGCCGTCCTCAAAAAGGGTCTCCGGAGAATTAAGGGAACACGAGGATCGACAACATAATCAACGACTACAAAGTCGGCCGGAAAATGGAACTTTCCTACTCTCATAAAGACATCTTCGGCAATGCCGGTTGGTCTAGTAGTAGACCGGTCCGCAAGCTCAAGAATCATTTGAGTAGGACTAAGTTTGGGGAGAGAAAGCTTCCTCCATATGGAGAGAGGCATCAAGTTGATGCTTGCACCAAGATCGGCCAAGGCTAAGCATTCAACTATCTCTGTAAAATTACATGGAATGAGGAATTTACCGGGGTCTCCCAGTTTTTTGAGTAACTTCTTTAGGATAACCGCCGAACAATTCTCATTCACCGGTGTATTGGCTAATTCAAATAATTTCTCCTTATTGCTAAGAAGATTCTTGAATGTGGAAGCGAATTTGGGCATGTAGAGTAAAGCATCCGTGAAGCTAAGATCGAAGGTGTAAGGTTCAAAGATTTAAAGGAAAAAAAAACCTTTTTATTCATCATTTAATGGTCGTCTCTTTCTCGGAGCTTTTGGTTGTTGAGTCTCGAAGGATAAGGTAAATTTGGTTTAGGCTTAGGAGCGTTAACGGGCTCAGAGGTTGGTGCTTGAGTTGGGACATCTGGAGGTTGAACTTTTTTGATACTTGGTTGCACCGGATCCTTTATTACCTCAGGCTCTCTTTCCACCACCTTGGGAGAAGAAGAGAAATGAGGAGGAATCGAAGGTCCATCGTAAGAAACACTACTTCGGGTGGTTATTGCTTTCAAGTAACCTTTTGGGTTAGCAACGGTATTGCTAGGAAGAGGACCCGAACTCAGAGGTTTGTTCATTGGAAAATAATTGCTTCCTGGGTTGTAATTATTTTCTCGGTTTTGATTGTTTTGAACTGGTGGAAAACCGGGTGGTCGAACTTGATGAGCTACAATCGGAGGACGGTGTCCAGCATTTCCCTGATTATAGTTTACTGCAGCTGCAGAAACATATGCTTGAATATTATCTTGCTATCCTGAAGTGTTGCTATCGGTGGCAAGACACTGGTAGTAAGGGTGTGGTCCACCATAAGTAACACAACTCTCTTCAACCGCTTTAACGGAAGCTGGAGGAGGGGTTGTGTTTTTAAGAAAGCGATCCTTTACGGCATCAGGTGAGTGGCAACCAACATCGGTGAGAGACGAGGTAGAAGTGTTTGTACTTACTTTGGCAACAACCGGTCTGTTTCGTGAAGTGCGAGCTTTCAACTTATTCTCGATAAGGGTTAAGGCATCTTTAGGAGTCTTAGTCAATAGATTTCCACCGGCGGCTGCATTCAACGAATCTTGATCGGTTGATGTTAAGGAATTATAAAAAGTATCAATTTGGTGTAATTCCGTGAAACCGTAAAAGAGGGGCATGCACTAAGGAGACTTTTGAATCGCTCCCACGCCTCACAGAATGATTCATCAAATCGTTGCTGAAAATTCGTAATCTCATTGCTGAGGTATTACTGGTTTTTTAAAGGGGAAAGAATTGGTTAATGAATTTGGAAACAAGATCTTCAAAGTCACTAATAAGTGAGGTGGATCTTTTTCGAGGGGGGGGGGGGTAGACGAAATAGTTCCGGGGGGGGCTGCCCCCTCGATGGAAAAAAGGGAAAAGCATAAGCTTAATTGACGAATTTGGCACATCTTTATACTTAATCGTCGAAGTAATCTTGTTGAACCAACGAATATGAGCATGAGGATCTTCCTTCTCAAAACCGCAAAATTGCTTAGATGTTACAAGATTGAGTAAACCGTGTTTAAGCTCAAAATTCTCCGCTAGAATAGCGGGAATAACGATCGCATCTCCGTAACCCTCGGTGGGTGCTTAGAGCAATTCCGCCATAGTACATGTATCGGCCATCGTAACTACGGGTTTTTCAACAATAGTCGGATCGACTTGTTGGGAATGTTTTTTTATTACGACGTCTTCTGGGAGTTGTTGACGGTTCGACAACTGGACCTGACGAACGAGTGCGCATGCACTAAAAACAAATCATTTATTAAAAATTAAACACAAGAATTCTTTTTGGCAACCGGAAGTCAAAGGTGCACGGTAGCTCTCTAGAAAAACGCACAAAGAAGCGGAGGAGCGGGTAAGGGCGAAGCGTTTTAAAAACATTCTCCTTTCGGGTCGAAGTTCGTTGGATCAACCCTCCGTATACCTCTCTATAGTTAGGGAGGGGTTTATATTTGGGGGGGGGGGGGGGTGGGGGGGTTTTTTTTATATAATACCTAAAGTGAGCCGATTTAACAATTGACAACTTGATTTCTTTTGTTGTTTTTTTTTAATTTTTTTGGATTTTTGATACTTTATAATATTTTTGTATTTTTTTTATACGAAAAATATCACAAAAAAAGAAATAACTTCCGAGGAAGGACTTCAAGAAAACAATCTTCAAAACGATTACTTGGAAGATCGAATCACAGCCTCCCCGGCATCGGCCCAAAACTGATCGAGTCAATAGTAATAAGTAAATAATATAGGTAAATCAGTAATCACTTTTAACAAAGAGAAAAAACCAATTCACAAATAAAATTATAATTCCTAAAGTACGATTTTGAAAGTGACCTCCGAGTCAATCGTTTCCCCTCGTTAATGTTCCAACGAGGCGTGGATTGAACTTTTTGTTGACGTTTGTGATCGGGATTTTGAATAGATTAAGATTTTTGATTTGGATTCTAATTTCTATAAATATAAAGTAAATAACAAATAAAGAAAGGCAATAAATAAAGCAATAACGACTTAAGCACGGAAAAACGTTAACGGGATTCTAAAACGCAACCTAAAAACTTAAAACATCAAATTTTACCCCTAGAAAAGCAAATTTAATTTTTAAAAGTCCTAAATGATAAAAGAAAATTTTAGAAAAAAGAATTATATTTTTTTGACTTTTATTTAATTTATTATGAATTAAAACACTTTTAATCTAAAAATACTATTAAAAATATCAAACTATTTTAGAAAAATCTGAAAAATTTAGGGAAAATACTTTAAACTATTTAGAATCTAAGAAAAATAAAAACAAAAAAGTGGCTGAAGCAATAAGCAGTAAATAAGCAAATAAGCTCGGATGAGCAAAACACTAAACACCCTTTAAATAATAAATGAAACAAACAATGAATGGAAAAGACCAAAGGGCATGTTGGTAGTGGAGAGTGGTGCTAAGACGTGTGTGTGTGAGGCTAAGGTCGCAGGTTCGAGTCCTGGACCTTGTTTTTTTATTTTTTTATTTTTCAAATCTTTTTACAAAAACTTAAAAAGCACACGAAAATAAGCAAGTTTTATAACTAGAAATTTTCCTGAATCTTAATAATAAGCACAGAAATAAGCTAAGAAAAACACATAAACACTTAGAAGTTTTTAAGCTTTTAAACATAAACTAGAATAAGCTAAAAGCTACTCAAAACTGATTAACAAAGCCAAATAAGCAAATAAGGACTAAAACTAGACCTAATAAGTAAATTAAAACAGAAAATAAGCAAATTAATTAAGCAAATAAGACAGAAATCAAATAAGCAGTTTCAATATTTTTTGGATTTTTTGTGAAAAGGTAGCTTTTGCAGGCTTAAAATAAGCTAGGAACATGAGCTTTAAACCTAAAAATAAGCTCATACATATGAACTTGTGATTAAAAATTAAGCTAGATTACCTAAGGAATAAGCTGGAAACAGATAATGCAAAAGGGCTTATACTACTCATTTAAAGGATTTAAGTGACAAAAGAGCTTCTGCAGCCCTAAAATAAGCTAAGCTAATGATGGTTTAAGCCATTAAAAAGCTAAAACAGATTGATAATATCCTCCAATAAGCTGATATCAATCAACTTTTAACACTAAAACAGATTAAAGCTAGGTTCAATTTGTGATCAAAAATAGACTTTTAAGATTGTTCTAATGGAATTCATGACAGAAACATCCAAGACCCTTTTTTGTTCAATGGAACAGTATAAGGTCTTCAAAAACAGGTTTAAAACATGCATTATAATGCATTTGACTTGTGAAAACACAACTTTCAAGCCTCTTGGATCCAAAACCAACTTATGACAAATTAGATCTTTGAAAACTTCACAGGATTTAAGAATTATTAAAAAAAACTTAAGATTTACTAAAAACTCAAATCAAACTTAAATAAACTTGTTTAGAAAATGATTTAGAACTAATTCAAAATGGATTTTGAAAAGCCAAAAGCCTTAGCAGTATTAACCGTTAAGCCAAACACCCCTTTAAAATTCCTTTTTGCATTTTTGAACTATTAAAGACTGGTTTAAGTTAGGATTTTTGAAAATAGATGTATAACATTAGGAATATAATCAGTAAAGAAGCAAATTCAACCGAGATAAACACTCATAATATGCTAATTAATAAGCTATTTTTGGCTTTTTAGGACAGATTTTTATCAAAACATGAACTAATGAGATTTAAACTATCAATAAGCACCAAATATCAAATAAAGACAATAATAAGCATCAATAAGCACAAATACGACAGAAATAAGCAGTGATTAAGCAAAACATTAAATAAGCTATAAAAGAAAATGAGAACTCACTTTTTATTGAATAATCTTGAGAGTACAATGCTTGAAAGGGTAACAATGCTTATGACAAAGCTTAAAACAGGTAAACATAAAACAGTAAAGTAAATTTGCAAGAAGAAAAGTTATAAAAAAAGATGATGCTTTGCTTGAAATCTTCTTCTATTTATAAGGTTGTGTGGTGAGATAAGATTGCCACAGTCTTCAATCATTCCAATCATTCCATAATTGCTTATGGAAAGCAATAATCATTTCCAATCACCATTAAAACTTCACTTTGACTTTGTCCCTACTGTTTACGCGTTTTCTTGTCCAATAGGATGCCTTGAATGTGCCCACGTGGCGCTGGCGTGTGTCAGAAGTGTGGAGAAGTGTGTGAAAGCCAATCGCACAATGGGGGAGAGGGTTGTGGCTCGTTTTGGGCCTTCCCGCCATTTTTGGGGTATTTAATTATATTTCAAAATTGGGGGTTAAAGGATAACGGGTGTTAAGGGTTTGTTTGGTTTAAGGACTAACGGTGTTAGTCCTTGGGGACTAACGGTGTAAATCTCTAAGGACTGGTGGTGTAAAAGGCTTAACGATAGTATAGTTAAATGGTTTTGGGCCATTTGGTTTGGGCCGGTTGGTTTTGGATTAGATTTTTGGCTTTTGTAATTATAAGGCTTTGTTTAAATGGCTTAATGGGCTGACTTGGCCCATTAACTTGGGTTGGGTTGGCCCACTAAGATGCATACGCCTTTGGCTTCGGTTTTCCATGCTATTTCCAATCCCGTGCTCGGTTTTTGTTCGTTTTTTGCCTCGTTTTTGTCTTTTTGTGAATATCCGTTACCTGCACGGTGAACAACACAAAACAAGCATATATTTGGCATTTTATGTCCGTTTTTGGTTATTTAAGCTCATTTTATTGAGATAAAGGTATGTGTATTTAAGCACATACCACGCCCTTTGTTACTGTTCATCATCCCCTTCATTTTTACACTACAAATAAACGTACGGGTAAATCTCTTCACACATCCTATTCCATCTAGAAGGCCAACGTGGCACCTCTGACATCATACCCACGCCACGCTGGCGATCCTGAGGTATCCTATTGGTTTAAAATACGTGGAGGCAATCTAAGGGCTCAAATGGGTGGATTTGGAGTTTTTTAGCAATCAAGGGACGAGATTAGAGCTTTTGGGACGCTCCTCATGGCCTAGAACCTTCCTCACCAGCTATAAATAGTGGCAAGATTTCACACAGGAGATATCTAGTTTTTAGTGTGTTTTAGCTTAAATTTCTAGCTTATTGTATTTTTACTTATTGTATTTCTCTTTTAAAGCTTGTAAACGTTTAATCATTAATAAAATTTCAATGTTCCTTTTAATTGTGTATTGAGTTAATGTTTTACTTTAATGCAATTTGTTTAAAAAGTGTTTGGAAATTACTTAATAAGCAATAAGCTCTTATTACCTTTATAAGCTAATTCTTATTAAGTTAAGCTATCTAATAGCTTAACTAAATATGATGTTCCACATACATTACAACACAAAGTCATAATAAGCTTAATGTGGAAGATAAGCCAGAAATGGAAGGGCTTATGGGAATTTACCAGCTTATGAAAATAAGTTGAAGCTTGTAGATTAAGCTCTAAAGAGCATCTTAAGTCCTTGTTTTGAGCAAAGGACAAAGTAAGTTTCATTTTCACTTTCTAGCTTAATTTTCTTATTCAGCTTATTAGTTTGCTTATCATGTGCTTATTATTGTTGAAATGTGCTTATTCTGCCTCAAGTTAGCTTATTATGTCTTAAATTTCTAGTTTGCATAGTTAAGATTAGTTTAATTTGAGTTTTATTCAAAACTGCTTAGTTAGAAGTCAAAATTGCTTAATAGTTTAGCTTATGGTAGAGTGCTTATTCTTTTTAGGATTTTGCTTATTTGTCTTCAATAATCATATTACTTCATCTGTTTTTACAATTCAAAGCTTATAATGATCTGTTTTAGCTTAAAATAGGATTTTCTATATTTAAAGGGGTGTTTGGGATAAGCAGCATAAACAGGTTAAAAACAAGTGTAGGTTGTTTGTAGTTAACAAACGGATTTGCATAAGCTCTAATTTAGTCTAAATGTTAGTTTTAATAAGCTTAGAATAGGCTTTGTTAAGTTTTGTAGTTTATTTCATTAAAAATCCAAGTCTACTAGTTCTAAAGTTGTGCTAAATTGCTTGTTGGCTGTTTTTATAAAATGAATGCTTAAGGTGTAGTTTTTGTGATCATAATGGTTTCATATGCATCATTGAGCATCTGTTTTAAGTCATTTATCTTTAGGATATCATTTTAAACATCTTAGCTTAAAATTCAGTCAAGTTAGATTGTTTGTTGGTTGTTCTTAAGAGTCTTAATTTGCAGATCATTTGTGGTCAAATCATAGCTTAATTTAGGTTAATTTTAGTTGGATTTAGCTTACTATAGTATGTTTTCAAGCTGTTTTTAGTTTTTCAATTTGTTAAAATAAATTTTAAGTCTTAAAAAGTTAGTAAAGTAGTCATTTTATCACTAAAAATCCAGAAATCAAGTAGTGTAGTTCTGTGTGTTTTATCTGTATTTCTAGCTTATTTTATTGCTAATTTGTTTATTTCTAGCTTATTTGTGTTAATTTAGTCTCAATCTAAATCTGTTTTTAGCTTTCAGCTTAATCCTAGTGCTTATTAACTTAAAATCTTAGCTTAAAACTTGGTTAAAGTCATATAAAAACCCTCTTGAGTCCTCTGTCTAAATGCATTTAACTACTTTCTCAACTGATTGGGTTTGCTTATTTCTTGTCATTAGTGCTTATTATGTTAGTCTAAAAAACACAATTCTAGTTCTAGCTTGGTGTCTTATTATTAGCTGATTGGTTTATTAAATGCTTTTGAATTGCCAACGGTTTTAGCTAAATCATATAGTCTTATCTTTCAAAACGGTCACTTTTAATTGTCTTTTTCTTAGCTTATTAATAAGTTCTGGCAAAAAGTCTTTTATTAAAGTTGCTTAATTTTGCTTATTCTTTAGCTTTTTCAAAAAGAAAATAAAAAAAATATTTTTACAAAAAGGTAGGTTACAGGACTCGAACCTGTGACCTCTCCCTTAACACACACACGCCTTAACACTGCGCCCTGGACTTTTTCATTAGTAGTTTGTTTCATTTTATTTTTATACTAGATTAGTTTTAAGCTTATCCAGCTTATTTGATTTTTAACTGCTTATTGGAAGAAGCTTTTTGTGTCGTTTTTCTTTGTAAACCTCAAAAATAGTGTCTAGTATTTTTAGAAATTTTCTTAAAATTTTAGGATTAAGTTTAATATTTTTAGATTAATTTTTAATTATAAAACTAATTTTTATTTAGTTTTAAAAAATATAAAAATATTATCAAAAAAAAATTATTTCTGTTTTTAAAAATGAGTTTTTACATTTTAGTTTAAGAAATTTGCCTTTTGAGTTTTTAGAGTTTTATTTTGTCTTATTTGGTTAGTTAGTTTGTTTTTTTTAATTGTTAATTGCTTTAAATGTCGTTAGGATTTTTAAATTGTCTTAATTCCAAGTATAGTGTGCCTTTATGTGCTTTACCTTTGCGTTATTAGGTTTAGAATTCAAAATCCAAAATTTCAATTATTCAAGCACGCGATCACGAACCGAAACAAGATTTTCAATATTCACGCTTCGTTGAGAAAACGACTCGGGAACGATTTGAACTTTATCCTTTCCTAAGGGTAATTTTCTCATCAATACTTTCCGGAATTATATTTTATTAGTAATTAGCTTATTACTCTTTTACAAGAGTGATTTTCCGATTTGCTTATACTATATATATTATTATAAACGAATCAATTATCAATGTTCTTGAATGTTAGGAATTCTTGTTGTTCTTAGTTAATTTGACTGGGACACCATATATTTCAGTTCATGTGTTGTGGTATTTGAATTGCTTCCCGCCAAAATTAGACCAAACTAACTTTCTGCAGGTTAGCCGGTTCCATTTATTTGGGAAGCCGGTTCTATTCTGCAATAGAACCGGTGGAACCGGCAAGTCAGGAATTGCAGTTCATTCATTATTGTTTGTTTTGTTTTCCATTTGGGCAACTCTCATTAGCATTATATCGCAGGTTGATACAGTATAGCTGTAGCACTTATTTTACATCACTAACATCTATTCTTGTAGTTTTCTCAATTCATTTGAAACTCTTGACGATCCCATTTAGGGGGAGCGCTCGTCAAGGGGAGCCTTGAAATTGATTCTCTATGAATCAACTTTAGTTCCGATACTTATCAGACCATCTCTCATATTACATTCTTACATTTGATTCTTATCAAAATCATACTTGCTATGTTACTAACATATTTCCCTGTAGCCTTCTCACCTCACTAGGAAACCTTGACGATCTCATCTAGGGAGAGCATTCGTCAAGGGAGAGCATTGGATTTGATTCTCTTTGAATCAACTTTAGTCAAATCTTCTCTCATACCATTCTTACATTTGATTCTCTCTGAATCATCTTTGGTTCCATTTCAGCCGAACCACTAAACATTACTACATTTCATTGCATAATCTTTCGTTGGTTAGTTTTTCTTCGACGCTCTTTTTGTTTCGACAAAAAGAGGGAGAAGGAAGTAAAAACTCCAATTTAAAACTTATAAACTTTGTAATTTACTTCCGATAAAATTTTGTTTTGTCATCAACAAAAAGGGGGAGATTGTTATTACAAATAAACAGTAAAAACGTTTATTTATATTTTACGATCTATCTATGTTTTGTCGATAACAAAACATAAAATCATCAGAAGTAGAAAATAAAGTTTACTAGTTTTAAACCAATAGTTTTCTAACTCAACTATCATCTCATTTACCTCACACATCATCTTTTACATATTTACTTTGTTAGATCTTATAAAACATTTAAATATATTTTTAGTATAAATGTGCAAAATAAGACATAAAATATATATTAACAAAGTATACATTAAAAGAAATTTTTTATACATCATGCATGACCTCAAAACATATCTAGACAAGATTTTTTAAAATCTAAATTCGGATTTGTTGTCAGATGGTCGGTTCTCTCCAGTTGCACTGGCCGGTTCCATTGAGGTGATGGAACCGTCAAGAACCGAGCTACAGTACTGGCCGGTTCTATTACATTGCACTGGCCGGTTCCATTGAGGCAATGGAACCGGTGGAACTGGGCTACAGTAACTTTTTAGCCTATAAATACCAAGCCATTTCTCTTGTTTAGGCATCGTTTTTTAGAATAGTTTTTGACTCACATATTCAGCTAACATCTAGTCATTGATCATGATATTTTTCATTTTAGTGTTTTGGTGAATTTCTTAATAGGAGAAATTTTACTGACTTTGGCATATGAGATCGAGCATCAAGGAAAACTTGTAGCACATATCTCTCAACTCTTGAAGATCCATCCATCTACTGATCTCCAAGCATCATCACTCATCATAGATTATGGAGTCATGTTTTATATTATGTTTAGAGCATTTGGGAAAATGTAATACATTTGGTAGGATTCGTAGGGTTGGATCTATCTTTGTTGTATCTTAGTATTGCTTAGCACCTATTTGAGGGTAAGCATTGCGGGGTTTGTTCCTTCGTGTTAGAACACGGTATTTAGCTTAGTTCTGTATAAAGGGTAAGTGAATGTTGGTTTGATTCTACCTTGTGAAGAATCCGGTATTTAGCTTTGTACCGTTAAAAGGTGTAAGCGATGTTGTGAGACTTCTTCGCCGGTTGAAGGAGTATTGGTGACTAGTGAATTCAAACTCTCGAATAGGTGACTCGGAGAGTGGAGTATGGCAAGGAATGTAACCTTGTAGTCGGACCACTATAAATATCAGTGTCTCATATCCTTTATGGTTTATATTTATTAATTGTCATAAACAAATAAATCTACAACAATAAAACAGTTAAATTAAATTTTTAATTGGTAAAACTATTCAATTTCCCCCTTCTATTTTCCACAGATTTTTAGCATGTTTATCTCAGGTCTTTAACGTGTTGTCTTGGGAGGAAGTCGCACGACATATTTTAAAGACTCTGCATATTATCAAATTTGATAAAACTTTCTTTTAAAATTTTTATGTAATGTTTAACTTTTTGGGACCTTGTATCTTTTATGAACTCTGATGTTTATTATATATCGAATATGTAATTTTCAAAACGTCTCATTTAGAGGTTATTTTCTATGACTTGTACTATGTGCTATGAAGTAGCCCCCCAGTTACCTTCTGTTGCTATTCGAATTTGGGGGTGTTACAGATTCGATTGGCTCGTTTTCGGGTTAAATGTTTTCATTCGTTCACTTGGTGGGTCGTCGTTTTGACTGGGCTCGTGTTCATTACCATGCTTATTTTTAGGTCCATTTCGATCATTCAAGGTTAAAACTTCAAGCTGTGTTGAGCTTTGATTAAGGTCAAGATGGGTTTACGATGGGAAATTGCTAGAGTCGAGTTCGGTTCTAAGTGTTAAGCCATAATCGATAATACATTCGCAACGATAAGAGAAAACGCGGTTTGGGTTGGATCAACCATCGCTGGAGATAAGAGTGTCGTTTATGTTTGAGTTGTTCAAGTTCGAGATCGGTTTTGATCCGTCCTTGTTTCGCTTGGAGATAGTTATTCTCAAACCATAATATATATATCCGTCTTACATTATTTACGTTACGTTAATGCTCATATCGTTTTAAAAGTACCGTAAAAGGAAGTGACTATTAATCAAACGATACACTATATTGTAATAGGTCTCCGATTTGATTGTTGTAAACAGAAAGTAGGACATAAATTATATATTTTTAAAAGTATCTAATGTTATCCATTATCAATGGCCAAATAAATAAGCAAATGATAATATGGTAAGCAAGTAACAACACTGGTACGTGATGTTCATGGCATTTTAGATTCAAATTTACATTTTAGTCCTTGATTTATAAAGATGGATACAAATAAATATTGTAGATTTTTAAAATAACATTTTTGGCCCCTGGCCATTTTAAACTCTTTAAAACTAGTCCAAAATTATAGTCTAGTTATTTTGTCTTTAACGTAACCATGTTTATAAAATGTTATGATCAATCTAAATCATCTAAGAGTATATTTTAACATGGATAGCAGATTATAAATAATACATGATTAAGATCTAAGATAAAATTATATATTTAAAATGGGTGATCTAGCTAGTTGTCGTTCTCTTGTCCGAGCATATCATTTAAATTTTTATAAGTATTTTTACTTGTCATAGGTCGCGTCTGGTGAGGTATGTGTTTGAGGGTTGCTTTTAGTGATACTCGTTGTGCTCGTTCTTGTACTCACACTTTACTCATTAAGATGAGTTCATAGCCCACTCTTACTTGTTTAAATGTTTTATAAACTTCTTGAGGGAGATACATGCTACTTAACTTTTTACACATGGATGCAAGTGTTTAAACTGTATGCTTATCATGATATATTATTGCCTAAGTACCATTTCTGCCATTAAGTCCCCTATATCGTGAACTGATTAATTACTTTGAGTAAGCGCAAATGCTATTAATAGATCTATTGGGACTCACAATCCCCGTCCGGGCATGTAACAACGATTACCATGTCAAACAGACGCATTTAACATTTGAGGAAATAATCGGGTGTTTGGCAGAACACCCAGTCTCGGGGCATAAACCTAAGTGAGGTTTGCTATAATTTGTTAAGGTTTTGGTGTCATGAGGTTAGTGCAATAATACCTAATTTTGACTTTTGAATGTGTTTCAGTAGTAAACTATTACTTAAAATCTTGTGATCCACTAAACTGCTCGTTGAAGCACTGTTATGATTTCTATAACATTACTTAGTTTGTTTGAAAACTACCTTATTAACCTATGTGGTCCACTGCTTTATTATCGTACCTATGAATTCACTCAACATTATTTTTTAACGATTTTTAGCATGTTTATCTCGTGTCCTTAAGGTGTTGTCTTGGGAGAAAGTCGCACGACATATTTTGAAGACTCTGCATATTATCACATTCGATAAAACTTTCTTTTAAAAACTTTATGTAATGTTTAACTTTTTGGGACCTTGTATCTTTTATGAACTCTGATGTTGATTATATATCGAATGTGTAATTTTTCAAAACGTCACATTTAGAGGTCGTTTTCTATGACTTGTACTTTGTGCTATAAAGTAGCACCCCCAGTTACCTTTCGCTGCTATTCGAATTTGGGGGTGTTACAATTACGAGCCGTTTTCAACAGAATCCAGGTGAAGATCAATGGACAGCTGTGAAAAATATTCTCAAATATTTAAGAAATACTAGAGATATGTTCTTGGTTTATTGTAGGAATCTTGAAGCGGAGCTCAGAGTTACTTGCTACTGCGACGCTAGATTCGAGACCGATATAGATGCCATAAAATCTCAGACATGATACGTCTTTGTTTTGAATGGAGGGGCAGTAGATTGAAAAAGCTGCAAGCAAAGTACTATTGTAATGTTCGTTACATAAGCTAAATACATAGTTGCTTCAGAAGTTGCAATGAAAGCTGTTTGGATTAAGAAATTTATTTATAGGCTTGGCATTGTACCCACAAATATCGAACCTATGAAGATGTATTGCGAAAATTCTAGTGCAATCATTATAGCTAACGAACCAGGAGTTTAGAAGGGCGCCAAACACTATCCACGAAGATATCATTACGTTCGCGAGTGCATCGAATTGGGTGGTGAAATCAATCTTCTCAAAGTTCACAAAAATAACAATCTAGGTAATCCGTTTATGAAGCCTTTGCCAAAAGCCAAGTTTACTTAACATAAAAGGAGCATTAGACTTCGTATACCTAGTAGTTTCATGTAGATTTGTGTTTTAGTATTTGGATAAGGGATGTTAAACAATCATTATTTTTATAATGAATTAAAGTACCTGCTATGCTTGTTTTCATTTAATATTAATTGTATCCTATCTATGCATGTTTAATCCGTATATAATTGTGCTATTCTAAATTTGTTCATTGTCGATCAACAATACGAGAGTATACTTGAATTAAGACAAATCGGAGTGATTGGTAATATTATTGGAATATAAAGATGTGTCCGCCAAACTCGCATGATATTCACAAGTTTGCATATCGGACTACCCCAACTACCAAGATATCACCTTATGGATCAGTGTCATCAAGTAAATCTTGTAAGTGATTTTCTTTGCAAATTCTTAAACTTGAGATGCAAGCAGGTCTTTCATGTGTGAATAACATTTCTTGTTATAGTTTAACCTTACCATGAATAAGGTAGTTATAAGAGCAATTTTCAGAACTGTTGTGAAGCGCATTACTGACACGCGTATTTAATATAGAATTTGTTCCTTCAACTAGCTTTTGAAGAATGATGCCACTGGGCCCCTCGTTGGATTAATTAGATGTTTGTGTGGCCACACCCAAAGTTAATCTCGATTAGTCTCAATGAATTTGGTAATCTTGATTAATTATAGAAATGAGGAACGGAATCGTTAAATAATAGAATGACATAGGTCCATATCATTTTTTAAACATGATATCGAATACAAAGGGATAGTAAATGATTAAATCATTTAAGTGAGACTTTATGAAACTACACTCAGGTATTTATAGGAGCATTGACGTGTTGCTAGACGCTTACCAATGTTATTATATTTATTTGAGACGTGTCTAAGTTAGAGTTGTTGGGATATGTCCATATTACAAATAAATATATGTCTGGAAATTACGTGAGCCCAGTCGCACGCGTTACGTTTAGATTCAATTTATATAATGTAATTAATGTATAATATTAATTATCATTTCACGATAAGTACATAACGATCGTTAATTAAATAGTTAGTTAACGAT
>BQNB010010496.1:2307-63051 GCA_026074375.1 Tanacetum coccineum | reverse complement strand
TTATTAAAAAAGTTATTAAAAATTTAACTTATTTTAAAAAAATATAATTTTATGATAATTAACATATTAAAAAGTGATAATCTTACATGGTTATACACTCATCCATATAGTCTGAAAACCAATCGTGGGTATTCGGCCGTGGCTATAACCCCGTGCCTAAAAACCTTTAGTCACGACCAGTCCGACAAGCATAAACATAAAATAAATCACAAACATCCTTCGACACAAACTGTAATAAATCCTAATTCAAATGCACCCATGAATCTACAACTACATAAAGATTGATAAACGAAATGAAATACAAGAAAGGAAGTACTAATACGAAAGAAAACCTTTCCAGCCTCATCATTCGTACAACCTGTGTTTGGTTTTCGAAACAAACTATAGACGGTCACAAGCGCATACTACACTACCAAATCAAGGAGCTTAATAATCATACAAAAAAAAAAATACTTAACAGGTTATTAACATACCATACCCATTCATATTATAATTAAAAGCTTCACATAATTATCTAGGATTACAACTGCCAACTTAAAACATCATAAACAAAATAAAAGATTCACATAAACAACCAAGACAACAAAACAACCATCAACAATACTGACCCAAACAAAAGAACCCTACACAAACCCTAACCCATCCTCCTCCTTCACTTTAACTACTTCTGCTTCTCCACAATCTCCTCTTCTGAGTCAGTGAGCCAGTGTTGCAAATCAGCCAGCTTCGCCTTCGCTTTACGTTTCTCATCTCTCAAACACATAATGGTGTCCTACACCTCCCCCACATCCTCTGAAGCTTCAAGCCCATCAATAAGGGCATTCAACTGCCCAAGTTCATTCCTTGCGATGTTGACTTCAGGCCCCATCCTCGCAATAAACCCACGTCGATCTGCAATCTGCTAAGTCACAAATAACTTCAGATACTCGTTTGGATCGGTCTTACCACTTAGCTCGATAAGATCATCAATAACACTGTTGCTTCCGCTCGCTCCTGCCATGGTTAGTGTTAGGGTTTTGGTTAATTAGAGAGATCGAGATGATGGAAATGGAATAAATAGGGGAAGTGGTGCTAGAAACAAATATGGGAGGGGGTATAAATAGGGGAAGTGTGTGGTGGAGAAGTGGCAAATGAACCATCATTGCTGCAAGTTAATTACGCAGGCTTCTCACACCCAGAGAATTAATGGCTTCTCACATCCAATGAACAGGAAAGTTCATAATTCCCATATACCCAAACTAAACCCTCACACTCCAAAACAAGAACAAACTAAACCCCTTAACTTACACTTTTTCACAAAAATAAACCCTCCCCTAAAAACAATATATTCTATTACAAAATTTAAAAAATTTAAATTTAAATTAAAAATTTAGAAAAGTTAGAAGTAAAAAATGTTAAAAAAAGCTACAAAATTTAAATTAAGACTTCCATAAATTTAATAAAAAAATAACTACAAAAATATAAAAAAAAACTCAACCCGGTGATTCCAATTTCGTTAAGTACCTTTTTTTAACAATTATACGTTTCACGCGGACACTATAAGCCACTACAACCCAATACATATGACCTAGGGGAATTCAAACAAAACTGTGAAACTGAGGAACCGCTAAATTTGAAACCGAAAAAACCCGAAACCGAAAAAACCCGCTTATAATGGTTCGGTTACGGTTGTTAGTTTTATATGTCTGCGGTTAACCGAACCGAACCGTGCATATTATACATGATTGTTACCAACAAACTGAACTGAACCGCCCCGTGAACACCCAATGCATATGACCCATATGATGTCAAATACCCATTAATGAATGTGACCAGTGATAACCTAATGCACATGACCCATGACCCATATGAATTAGTCATTATCACCGGTCATGCATGGGTTCCATTACACTAGCTATAATCCACTACAACCCAATGCACATGACCCATGACCCATGTTAATTACCCATTGTCACCAGTCATGGATGTGTCGTAACATGAAGCTATAATCCCTATGACCATGTCCATTTGTTAATTCACCATTGTCATAGTCAATGGATGTGTCAGTAACATGACACTCTAAGCAACCTACAACCTAATTGCTTATGACCCCATATGATGTCAAATACCTATTATGATGTGAAACTAATGACTACTGACCCCATGACCCATATGAATTAGTCATTATCACCGGTCATGCATGGGTTCCATTACACTAGCTATAATCCACTACCACCCCAATGCACATGACCCATGACCCATGTTAATTACCCATTGTCACCAGTCATGGATGTGTCGTAACATAAAGCTATAATCCACTACAACCCAATGCACATAACCCATGACCATGTTAATTACCCATTGTCACCAGTCATGGATGTGTTGTAACATGACACTCTAAGCAACTAAAACCCAATGCACATGACCCATATGATGTTAAATACCCACAAACTCAACAAAGAACCTACATGTCCATCTATCTGAAGCATCAATGATCATGGACTTTTGCACAATTGAAGAAGTTATTTGACGAAGAGATCAAGGCAAAATATGAGAGGTTGGTCAGAAGTATAGAAAACTTTGTACCTATGGGAGCTGAAGAAAGAGTGAATTTCATGAATCCTGTACCAAATTAAGCACAGAAACAACTCCTCCTGAAGATCAATAGGCTAAAATAAACGTGCCACAACCTCCCTTTATCTTCTCACACTCAAAATCCTGTCACACCACAGCTCTCATCACGTCTCGTCGCTGTCACTCTCCCGTCATAGACCCACCACTCCCGTCACCACTAGTAAGTATTCTTATATATGTTCCTTTAATTAAGTCAATCTTCTTCATAAACTTGCTAAAGGAAATGAATAATTGGGTTCATGTATGGGTGATATTTATAAGGGGAAATGGGCCTCAACCATCTATATTAATTGCAACTAAAAACTGTTCTTAAGTAAATGATAAGTTTAAGGACTTAAGGGACTAAATTGTTCTTAAGTAAATGTCAAGTTACCAGAATCTGTTCTTATACTTTGAGTTTATATTGGTTTTTGTTCACCGGACCCTTAAACTAACGATAGGGTGACCTGCAGGGACTACAACCAATTAATCTTCAATGGCGGACTTGGACTTTGAAAACCAACACAATATGGTGGCGTTCTTGACAAAAACAGAAGGGAATGATGATTTTGCAGACATAATAGACTTCTTGAATGCTAGCTCTATCAGATATTTCAATTAGCTTGTTAATCCCACTGTACATGTTTCTTAATTAAGCAGTTTTGGTCTACTGCAAAGACCAAAACAACTAATAATGAAACACAAATATATGCCAAGGTTGCTGGCAAGAGTGTAGTAGTAACAGAATCATCAGTCAGGAGTGATCTTCACTTTAATGATGAGGATGGTGCTACTTGTCTAACAACTGTTGAGATTTTTGAAAACCTTGCATTGATGGGATATGAAAGAGATTGATAAACTTTCTTTTGAAAATGATTTATTTTCCCTTCACTCGAAGTATCTTATACATACCATCCTACATTGCTTGAGTTCAAAATCAACTGCTTGGAATGAATTTTCAACAAATGTAGCATCAGCAGTTATTTGTTTAGCTAAGGGTCAAAAGTTTAATTTCTCAAAATTAATTTTTGATGGTATGTTGAGGAAAACTTGGTTTATAAAATCTAATTTTTTTTTATGTACCATGGTTTTTCTAAACTATTTTATTGAACAATCAATATTAATAATTTTCTGTACTTAAAGATATTTATAAACAAACCTTTTTATTACTAAAAAGGTTTTTGCTAAACTTGAGAAGGAATATAGCAAAGATTTTTCAGGCAAAACCACACTTTGTTTCAAATTATGTTGGAATTCTTGCAGAAGAGGGTGAGGTCAGGACAACCCTTTGAACCCCAACCAACACCTTCCCCAGCTCAATCCTTTCATGAAGAACAGTTATCTGATATTTCATCATCATCACAACCACAAAAGACCCAAAAACATAGGAAATGCAGAAAATTGTCAAACAGGGTTCTTGATCTGGAGAAGGCAATGACTGCTCAAGCAAAGGAGATTGCTATCTTAAAGAAGAGAGTCAAGAAGTTAGAAAAGAGGAAAAGATCAAGAACTCAAGGGTTAAAACTCTTCAAGATTGGTACTTCCAAAAGAAGAAGTTTGGATAAGGAGGATGCATCCAAACATGGGGGGAATTTGAACGCAAGGTTAATATCAGAAGAAGATGACTTTGATGCTGGATTTAATGTTGTTAGGGATGAAGGTATAACAGATGTTGAAGGAGATGCAGAGCAAGTGGTTATTGTTGCTGCAGAAGTAGTTAATGTTGGTGTATCTATTAGTATTGTTGAACCAAAAACACCTCCAACAATAACAACAACAACACTTCTTGAAGATAATGAGGTTACAGTTGTAGCTACCCTTGTGCAGATGAGTGAGACATCAAAGGCAAAATTAATTGTTTTTGAAGATGTGGAAGAATCTGCTAAGGAACAAAGAGAAGGCAAATCTCCAATAGTTGAAGAAGATGTTCCCCCTCTAAAAAAAACTCAAAAACAGCTAAATGATGAAAGAGCTGGATTAGAGGAAGCCATGAGATTACAAGCTGAACAAGAAACAGATGCATGCAGACAAATACATTTAGATCGTTTGTTGGCTCAAAGGAATGCAAGAGGAGCAAGAAATGCTGAGCAACAAATGAAAAGCAAGCTGAGTGCTAGAATAAGCTAAAGTATTACATGAGGAGGATTGGGACATCATTAGGGATAACTTGAGTAAATACACAAAATTGTCAAGATTCTTCTAGGAGAAAATGTGCCCTGGAGAGACCTTTGCAACAAGGATGGTGAACTTACTAAATCAGAGAAAGAAGTTATTTTTGCTGAATAAAGAGCTCATGCAATGAAACATGCCTATGACATACAAACTCAACATAAGAACCTACATGTCCCACCTATCGAATAGCATCAAGGATCATAGGACTTTTGCCACAATTGATGAAAGTTATCTGATGAAGAGATCAAGGCAAAATATGAGAGGTTGGTCAGAAGTATTAGGCAAACTTTTTGTAACTATGGAGTGAAGTTAAGGAGGTTCTAGGTTACAGAGGAGCAAGAAAAGGAACCAACAGCTCATAAGCAGGTGGTGATTGAGCAGCAATCAGAAGTCCAGGAGACAGAAATCAATGGCTAGGAAGAGGAAGTTGGGTCAATCAACTGCTAAGGAGGATGAAGAGTATGAGAAAGAAAAAGGAGTTGAGTCTATTTTTGATCATTGCTTTTGATGAGCATAAGGATGTGGGACTATGAGTATTGATCAAAAGGTCTCCCAATCATTGCATGGAAACTCTGAATATTTATGGACCGTAAATCATACATGATGAAGTTTGAGGTTCCGGAGGAGGATTAATATGAAATGTAGTCACCAGGATTATTAAATGAAGCAAAAGGTACTTTAGTGTATTGTTCAGAGTCTTATTCTATTTTGAACAGAGATTGATTTGGTCTGCTCTATACCAGATAGTGATTGATAAATATCTAAAGATAGATACTAAAGGATTTGATTTAATAATTTTGGGGAGTTTTGACAATAATGTTCCTTCCAAATGAAGAAGATGATTTTGGAAATCTCAAAAAGAAGTGAAATATTGTGAGTGGAAGTTAAACATAAATTATCTGGTGTCATACTCTGAAGACAATATGACTCTGAAATGGTCATTCACATGATAGTTGAGAAGAAGTAAACCTTTGATGAGAAAGTGTTGTTTCAGTTGTTGGAGTGAATTTGGAAGTGAAAGATGGACTGTTCTAATGACTGGAGCTTATTATATTAATACAACACAACAGTTATGAAGTACAGCTAAGAAAGTTTTCAATAAAGCCTGCTCTTATGGTCAAGGAAGGGGTTGGCTTCTTTTGTTTTGTGGGTCAGATGTAAGGGTTGTTTAGTGTTAATAATGTTCAGTTTGTGTCTGTGAATTAAGGTTATAGGATGTATAGAAGTTTTGCTGGATAATCCTAATTATAGAAGTTATGTGATGTTTATTAAAGTTCAGCTGTAGTTATGATGTTTTGAACTGGTTAAAAGTAATTTTTACTGCTATGCTAACTTTAATACTGCTATGCTAAGTTAAAAAATAGCTAGCTAGTACTTATTTAAAACCTTATTAAAAGTGAAACAAGCTGAAAATAAGCAGAGGGAGAAAAAGCCACGGTTTTAATAAGAGTCTATTGCACTTCTTTATGCTAATAGCAATAACATTGAAGCTTTAAACTTCTATATTAAACAGGGAATTGCATAAAACATTATTGAATATGGTAGCTCTGCTAAGATCGGGTAACCCGCTTGACTTCTGTAAGGGAGGTCGAGGGTTCATTCTTTTGGGGGCTGTGGGTGTAACATCCTTTTTTATTTTCTTGTTATGAATATATTGGTTTTTTTGGTATTTAGTCACATACAACTAAGCATAAAGTGACCAAAAGTGTTAATAAGTGTGACCATATGGTGTTTAAATTGAAGAAATGTGTAATTTGTGTGACTATTGATTATCCAATGGCCACATGAATTTGATGTTTCTGTGACCTTTTGTAATATTTAGCCACACAAAGCATGTTTGTTTTGGGTATTTAGTCACATACAATAAGCTTTATATGACACCAAAGGTGTTAATAAGTGTGGACCATATGGTGTGTTAAATTTGAAGAATTGTGTTGTGGTGTGACTATTGGGTTAGTGTTGGGTAATCTTGTACACTCCCCTCACATTTGATGTTTGTGTGACCTTTTGTAATATTTAGCCACACAAAGCATGTTTGTTTTGGGGTATTTAGTTCACAATACAACAAGCATAAAAGTGACCAAAAGTGTTAATAAGTGTGACCATATGGTGTTTAAATTGAAGAAATGTGTATTTTGTGTGACTATTGATCATCTAATGACCACATGAATTTGAAGTTTGTGTGACCTTTTGTAATATTTAGCCACACAAAGCATGTTTGTTTTGGGTATTTAGTCACATACAACTAAGCATAAAGTGACCAAAAGTGTTAATAAGTGTGACCATATAGTGTTTAAAGTGAAGAAAATGTGTATTTGGTGGACTATTGGATCATACAACTAGCCACATGAAATTTTATGTTTGTGTGACAAATGTTTAGTGTGACCATATATGCCATTTGGTCATAGTGTTAGAAGTAAATGTGACTAAACACATTAGCTTTTGGCAAGCTAACAGAATTAAACTTTAGGGGACACACATTTTCATGGGTACGTGACCATATGTAATGGATTTTGGCTACACTTAAATAATGTGTGACAAAACGTTTAGTGTGACCATATATGCCATTTAGTCACATTGTTCAAGTGTGTGACAAATATTTGTCACTATTTATATGTATATCGTGACTAATGCTTCAAGCTTACTTGTATTGGTCACACGTTCCAAATTCATATGTGACCAAACAATATTACCAGTTACTTTTAGCCACATGATGTTCGAATGTGTGGCAATACGGTTCTAATGGTCACACGATAAAAAATTTCATTTGTGACTAATTAGTAAATGATGTCTTTTTTGGTACCTTTGGTCACATATATATGTGAATGTGTGGCTGTTCCATTTTGCCCATGTATGACCAAAACCAGTTTTTGTACTAGTGCTCACAACCCCAGACTTTTAAGTAAGACAACTTAAGGGCTTGCCCATGCCATACTTTGTATGGTATCTTTTCAACCTTCTTAGTTGGAATCATATTGAGAATGCGTGCAACAGTCTCAACGACATAATCCCAAAAGGACTTTGGAAGAGTTGTTTGACTCATCATGGAGCAAACCATATCTAGTAGGGTTCTATTTCTCCTCTCTAACACACCATTATGTTGTGGCGTGTAAGGAGGAGTACGATGGGCGATTATCTCATGCTCCTTTAGATGATCCAAAAACTCTTGACTCATATACTCGCCCACATGATTAGAACGTAGTGATTTTATGGTCTTCCCGAGTTGATTTTCTACTTCCTTTTGAAACACTTTGAAAGTTTCAAACACTTAATGTTTATGCTTTAACAAGTAAACATAACCATAACGACTAAAGTTGTCAGTAAAAGTGACGAAGTAGCTAGCTCCTTGTCTTGACACGGTTCTAAATGGGCCATATACATTGCTGTGTATTAGTCCAAGTAGATCTTTGGCCCTTTTCACTTGATGTGTGTAAAGTTTTCATGCCATCTTTCCAGACATACAAGAGACGCGTTTTTCAAAAGCCCTAAGGTCAGTTGAATTAAGAAGTCCATCATGTTGCAACTTCTCAATGCGTTTCTTGCTTATGTGTCCAAGACGACAGTACCACAAGAGAGCAGAGTCCAAGTTTAACTTGGCTCTTTTGTTGCTTACAACATACATAGAACTATTATTTATATTAGAATTAGACAAATCAATTTCAAAAATACCATCCCTTGGGACAACACTAAAATAAACCATATTATTCCTAGAAACTGAAATTGCATTATCCATGAAACGGTTAACATAACCATCGTCATACAAACAAGAAACTAAAATGATTCCTCTAGTAATAGAGGGAGCATAATGACAATTGTTCAAAACAATAACTAATCCACTCAGGAGACATAAATGAAAAGATCAAATTGCTTCAACGGCTGCACGCTGACCATTGCCCACGTACAAACTTAAAGCTCCTGACATCAGTTTCCTACTTCCCCTGAGACCCTAAGTTGTATTACAAATGTGAGTGCCACAACGAGTGTCATAAACCCAAGATTTATTAGGAAAGTTATAGAGTTCTATATACCTGAACCGCTAGCTCCTTGAGATAGTTTCTTGTTCTTCAGCAACTCGACTAAATACTAAGGACAGTTCCTCTTCCAATGACCTGTATCACCGCATTGATGACAGACTGAGTCCTTAGCAGGATTTTCCCTTTTTGGTGGAGGGGAAATCTTAGGCTTGGGAGCATAAGCAAGCTTATTTTCCCCTTCCCTTAATTTTGACCCCTAGCAGACAATTACGTTTTCTTTTGCTTGTTGTTCTTTTTCTGGACCTTGCCTGCTCGAATTACATGAAGTGCAGGATCTTTCTTGGTCAGAGTTTTCTCATGTAGCTTCAGCATGGCATGCAACTCATTAACCGTCTTCCCCATGCCGTGCATATTATAATTTTGCACAAAACTGTCAAATTTCGTGCGCAGAGAGATTAAAATGAGACTCACTCCAAGGTTAAGAGACACGAGGTGACCTAGGCGCTCCAGATTTTCTATATAGCTCTTCATTTTGAGAACGCAAGAGCTTACAGACTGTCCTTCTTCCTGTTTGCAAGTGTGAAAGTCTCTCACAGTCTGAAGAAGTTCCTCATCTGCTTGTTGAGCAAACAGTGTTTTTAACTCCTGTAACATGTCATAGGCATTAAGGTTTTCTAAATTTCGTTGGATATTTGTTTCCATGGTCATGAACATGAGTCCAACAATTTCTTTTGATCCTTTAACCCATGCAGTATGAGCTGCAAGAGCTTCTGGAGCAACTTGCTGACCAGCTTGAGCTGGGACAAGAGCAGGAGGAATTAGTTGCTCTAGGTAATCCAACTTATCCTCAACTGATAGTGCAATCCTAAGTTGTCAGTACCAGTCAATAGAGATAGGGTATGGGGGCTTATATAGCTAGCCAACCCTAGTTCTAGTAGGATTAAGAAGCTAGACTTCCAACCTTATCACACCACCTTTTCAACAATTATCAAAAGCCTTGTTCTCCTCATCTTGTACACTCCGAAACCGACTCTAATACTCCTTCTAGGAACACATATGAGATGGCTACAATTAGGTCCTCATATGTTAGAGTTTTGTCGATTTAGTCCTTTAGGTTCCATGCACATTTAAGCTTATTACACACAAGATAATAACTTAAAGTCATTTCGTGAAATAAATGTATTCTATGTGTCTTAACGCGTGTGCCCCCAATAAGCTCACACATTTCTAGTCGTATATCGCTAATCCAACTAACATATTCCAACAAACTACATATCGTATGGAATTGTGGAATGTTACCCTTTTTTATCATTGTTTATTTATGTTTAGTGAATGGTGAATGCTCTTATTGAAAGTGTATATTGTTTAAGATACTCACATAATGGAATTGTTACTTTTAATACCAGTGTGCCATATATTCACTTGCTTTTTAATTTTTATGCCCAAACAGGATATACATAATGGCTAGTGTAGATTGTAATTTGGATAGTGCGGTTCCAACAACAGAGGGTGGTACTTACGCAGATTCAGACTTGAAAAGGAATGCAGGCGACCCGGGATGGGAGTATGGAACTTTGTGTGATGCTACAAATAAAGATGCAATCAAATGAAAATTATGTGGATTCATATCTAAAGGGGGGATTACTAGGCTAAAGTACCACATTGCCGGAATAAAAAGAAAAAGGGTAGCAACATGTAAGAAAGCAAGTGTGGAATATAAGGTTGTGTGTGCCACTATACTTGAAAAGCCAAAAGAGAAAAAAAAAACAGAAAAGAATCCGAGAAGAAGAAATAAGGGTAGAGGTTGAAATTGAAGACGAAGACAATGCTTTCAATGTCGGGTCAAAAAGACAAAAGCTAAAGAATTCGAATTCAAGTAGAGGGTGGGGAGAATTTTGAATTCAACTCCGATGAAGAAGGTTTTATTTAAGGAAATGAAGAAGATGCAACACTAGTTTAGTATTTTCACTTTATATCTTATTCATATCATCTTTTGTAAACTCTTATGCATAACACCTTTTGTATACTTTTATGCATAACACCTTTTGTAAACTCGATATGTATATGAAATATGATATTATTATATAAATCTATAAATATTTTTTTGGTACTTTAGTCACTCCTTAAAAACCGCCTTTGCTTCGCCATGGCTCCTAAGGCTTAAGGCTTCGACATGCCGCCACGCCGCGTCTCACGCTATCTATAACCTTGGTTTTTATACATTGTTTTATTCACTATTTTATACACATTTTAGGGACGTTTTTATACACAAGTTTTTTTGCACGTTTTTATACATGGTCTTATACACGGTTTTATATATGTTTTTTACACATATTTTTATATAAAAATATGTATTCAAATGTGTTTACAAAAACATGTATAAAATCATGTATAAAAACGTGCAAAAAAACGTGTGTATAAAACCATCTATAAAACCATGTATAAAAACGTGCAAAAAAACATGTGTATAAAAACGTGTGTATAAAAACGTGCATAAAAACGTGTATAAAACCTTATATAAAACCATGTATAAAACCATGTATAAAAACATGTATAAAAATATGTGTATAAAAACGTGTATAAAACTGTGTATAAAACGTATATAAATTTTAAAAATAGTTAATTAAAAATGGCGGTTACTATAAAGGACCAACGTTACAAACGTTCGTTGGCTAAATAGTCGCCACATTATAATTAACAGTATATAATGTGTTTCAAGTCGTGAGTAATTTTGTAAGTATGTTGGTGATATTGTTAATAAAAAGGTAAAAGGTTTAAATCGACAAAATTTTGAAAGTACGTTATTATTATATGAGTTTTAACCATCTAATTATTTAAGTGAGAAGCACATCATGATAGGTACAGTGGCTTAAGTAATTAGAATAAAATAAGCATATGATTGTCTTTTGTGAAATCTAATAGAATTCCTATTACCTCCTCACTTATATTATTATAATGAAGATGATGATGTGGAGATTGGTATTTGCTTATGTTGTTGCCAAATAAACATTTTTACCTGTTGAGCCGGTAACAGGTCATCATATTGGTCACAATAAAACATAATTTGCAAGATTGTAGTTCATTTTAGTAATAAAAAAGTAAATGATTCAATCCGAAACAAATTGATAAGTACATTAGCTATTTATAACTTTTACCCTCTTGTATCTCTACTACATGTAAATTATAAAAATTTGTGAACCTTTGTAAAGGAGAAATGTAACCACGAGTATGCTCTTATATATTGCCACAAATGGTATCTTATAATGTAGTGATTAAAATTAATGTTGTATTAACCATTCAATAAGATCAGGCGGGAAAAGGCTTGTAAATATAACTTTAAAATGTGTATGTGTAAAGTTTAATTCTTGCTAGATACAAATAACATTAAAGTGGTCACGTGAACCTTTTGAAAAGAGAAGACTTTACCTGGTTTGAGGATGTGTGTTCGTGGGCTCATACTTCGTAAATTAGTCGGCTAAAATGTCAAAAAACTTGATTAACAAAAAAATGTTGCATTTCAAATCATTCAATCTTTTTCATATTTTATAATGTTTTATAGATTCATCCCAATTCCCATTCATATTTTGATCATAATTTGTTAAAAGGGAATATGTTAATACAAATATTCGCGTAAAAACGATATTAATATTTAATGATCTTTAAGTTTTGATAATAACAAATATAATGTCATACTACCTAAAAGTTTACGTAAACAAGTTATTTAGTCGTACGTTTTCATACCGACGTCAAATCACTTAAGGTATGAATATGACATTATAAAGCATAGTTAATGATCAAAGAAAATATTTTGCCATGCGTACTAGTTTAATCATTTGCATAAACTCATGTAAGCTTGCTTACATCTCCACTAAACAGATGATTTCAAGTAAACACTTAATTAATAACTACTTGCATTAGTGAATAAAACAAAATGGGATTAACCATAAATGGAAATAATATTTCCATATCTTTCTAAATCTAGCAAATCTTTTCATTCTAATGTTAAGAAATATTTTTCTTCTAGAAACATGTACTAAATCAGATATTAAAGTACAATTAGAATATTTTGTAAAGATTTGTGGTTAACTACTAAAAGACAAAAAAATCGGTAATTACCACCCACAGATCCACCAAAATACATGTACGGATCCACAATAGGTGCATCCATCGATCCATGGAGCTGGCAGTTTGAAATACGAATTTTGCACTATAAATAAAAGCCAAATGTTTTCTTTTCAAACCACTTTTTCCAAACCTCTCTCTAGCATATTTAGTTTCTTTCATTAGTATTCAATCTTTGATTATTATACTTGTTCTATAATCAATTACATGTGATTCAAGTATTTTTACTCTTTAGTGAAGAACACAAAGAAGATCTTTAAGCTTCAAGTGTTATTAGTTTAGTTGTGTCATCACAATTGTTGTGATATTTATACTCTATCATCTATTGTCTTGTTTAATCATAGTTGTATAATCAGTTATATTTTAAGCCTTAAAATACATAGTATGTTAGATTGGTTCTATCTTGAAGTAGAACTAGGTATTTAGCTTTGTACCGGAAAAAATGTAAGCGACATTGTACGGTTTTCTCCGCCTAAAGGGAGTTTGTTGACATAGTGAAGAGAACTCTCGAGTTGGGTACTCGGGGAGTGGAGTAGGGCGAAGAGAAACATCGTAGTTAAACCACTATAAATCATTGTGTCATTGGTTTGATCTTTTCTCTCTTTACTTACTTATATATTGCATTTATCTATTTACTTATTGCATCACTATCATATACATACTTGTGTATCACTTGAATTCACATAAGTAAACAATCTAAGTTTTAATTTTAAAACAGTAAAACTATTCAACCCTCCTCCTTCTAGTTTCCACAATTATTATCAGGAGCAAAGGTCACTCAAGATCTTTAAAGTATATTGTACCTTAAAGCTTGAATCGATCTTTGGATTCTGATAAATATCTAGAAGGGCAATCTATGCAAAGACCATCACTTTTCGAAAGCAATGATTTTATATCTTGGAAAAATAGATTTGAAACTTATGTGAAATCAAAAGATTCAGCTTTTTGGCATACTATCATTAATTGTGATTTTTCATCGGTTCTAAAAAACGTAACTACTCAAGCTTTTGAAGTAGTCCCTTTTGAAAGATAAGACAATGATCTTAAAAAGAAACTTGCTAAAAATAACCATGCTAAAATGTTTCTTTATAATGCTTTACCTAAAAATAAATATGAAAGAATTTTTATGTGTAAAATGGCTAAAGAAATTTGGCAATCGTGGTTAATCACACATCAAGGTAATAGCAAAGTCAAGGATAATAAAATTGATCTTCTTGTTCAACAATATGAACAATTTACTATCCTTGAAAAAGAATCTACTGATATCGGTTTTTCGAGATTTAACACTATTATTAGTAGTCTTAAAGCTCTTGGTGAAGGTTTTTCTAGCAAGAAATACGTTAGGGAGTTTCGTAGGGCTCTACATCCAAAATGGAGAGCAAAGGTTATGAAAATAGAAGAATCAAAAGATTGGTCATCACTAGCTTTAGACGAGCTTATCGGTAATCTCAAAGTATATAAAGTAATCATGGAAAAGGATTCTGAGATTTACAAAGGCAAAAGGGAAAGGGTCAAGTCCATTGCCTTAAAAGATAAAAAAAAGTCTAGTGATGATGAAACTTTGACATCCGGAAGTGATGATGAAGAATATGCTTTGGCCATAAAGGACTTCAAGAAGTTCTTTAGAAGAGATGGTAGATTTGTTAGACAACCACATGAAGAGAAGAAGTCATTCCAGAAAAGGGATGATAAGAAAAGCATGAGTGATAGAAAATGCTTTAATTATGGAGATCCAAATGACCTCATTGGCGAGTGTCCAAAACCTCCACGGAACAAACAACAAGAAGCGTTTGTTGGGGGCTCTTAGAGTGATAGTGAAAATGAAGACGAGGACAAAACCAACGAAGAAACATGTTTCATGGCTCAATTGTCAAATGAGGTAACTATTGACTCTTCTTATTTTAGTGATAATGCTTCTTATTTAGATGATAATGCTATGCAAATTGAGTATAATAATTTATGTGAAATTAGCTTGAAAATCATTAGCAAAAACAAAAATTTTGAAAACTAAAAGAGAGCTTTTAGAAAAAGAAGAGTTAAATGAGAAATCTAAGAAACTTGATAGAAACATAGATATTGACATTGGATGTGAGTCATGTTAACAACTTCGTATAGAAAACGATAAACTTAAAGAATCTAAAGTTAAGTTTGTTAAATTTGATCAAAGTGCTAATTAACTAAATGAAATGTTAAATGCTTAAAGGTCACCTAGTAGTAAAGGAGGTCTAGGATTTGATACAAAATGAAGCATCAACAAGCGGAACAAAACAAGTTAAATTTTTAAGTTCGCTGAAGTTTTGGTAGGCAACGGATCCACCATACCTGGATCCGTCTACTAGCCAAAATGTGGCAAAACACGTTTTTAAGCAACCCATGTCTTTTCGGTCGGATTTTGTTATTGTTAGGAAGAAACTAATACATAAGGCCATTGAAAATACCAGAATACCACCTCTTAAATCAGCTCTTAAAAATGGTTTAGGATTTGTCAAAACCGAGTCTATGTCTAAAACAACTCCACCTAAAAGAATTAACTCCTCTCAACCAAGATCTAACACACCTAAACCTATAGAAATTCTAGTAGACCTAACTACCAAAACTATTATCATATCAATTGGAATAATAATCAAACACAATGCTACATGCATATGGGAAATTGCATCCCATGTCAATATCCCAACCAAATGCAACAAATGCAAAGGATGTACAACACTAAATTTTTTAGACCTATGAGATATTGGGGACCAAATGCTTGAGTTTTTATTTGTTTAATTAGGTATGCTTGAGAATTGGTTCCGAGATGGACAAATGGATTAAAGATAAAAGTTTCTCCATGTTAGGAATACGAAAAGTATCGGTCACTTCCATAATATCGTAAGATAGACTCGTAGTATAGTTTTTGGAACCTTGATAAGGTAGAAAGGCCCAAGGCCCATGGTAAGCCCATTAAGGGTCCATGGCCGGCCACACTTATTGTATAAGTATCCCTCTCCATACCTTGGAGAGGGTTGGTTGTTCACTTTTTCATTACATGCTAATCTAATATTTCTCTCTTCCTTTCTATCTCTAAAAGTGTTCATCTCTCCACTTTATCTCTCTAGTTCTTTGTCATTTCTTTGTGAGATTAGATAACACATATATTCTACAATTGGTATCAAGAGCCATGAGGTGATTTAGCTTGGTGTTGTGTGCGTTTTCTTGGTTGTTTAGGCGTGTGATTTTGTTCGAACTCAACCAAGAGATCTTCATCTTTTGTGGGGTTTATAACATAAAGCTTTATCTTCTTAATTTTTTCTTTTTAGGTTGGTGTAGTTGTACTGAAAAATCTTTAGAAAAACTCAAAAATCTTCACCTTTTTGTTGTTTTTGGTTCGAAAAGGGTTTTGGGTACAAGAATCTTGATTTCAAATTTTTTGTGTTAAAAACCATAAAGTTTATGTTTTTAAGGTTCTCCTAGTCTTATAATAGCAAGAAGTACAAGAAAAATCAAGTAAAAACGTCAAAAATTGTGTCTTTAAGTGATTTGAAGTTTTTGAAGACGGCTTTTTATACACACTGTTTGAATTCGGCGATTTATACGTGTTGAATACGACGATTTATACGTTATTGAGTACGGAGATTTATACGTGTGTGAATCCAGCGATTTATACGTGATTGTATACGGCGATTTATACGTGATTGAAGACGGCTTTTTATACACATTGTTTGAATTCGGCGATTTATACGTGCTGAACTTTCTGCTACTGAGAAGCTTCAAGCTGATTGTGATTGCAAAGCTACCGATATCATTCTTCAAGGTCTTCCATCAGATGTGTATGCTATTGTCAATCATCATAAAGTTGCAAAAGAGATTTGGGACAGAGTTTAGCTTCTTATGCAAGGGACGAAATTGTCATTACAAGAAAAGGAATGTAAATTGTATGACGAGTTTGATAAGTTTTCATTTGTGAAAGGTGAAACACTGTATCAGTACTACTGGAGATTTGTTCAACTAATCAATAACATGATTGTTATCAATATGTCAATGTGTCACACCCCGACATTGGCGAAAACTCAGGAATGCAACATAATGATCAATCATAACACAAGATACAGTATAGATAATACTAGAATGCATAAACTTCAAGTGTTACGAAGACCATTCACCTCGAACAACCTTGAGTGATGTCTGATCCGTCAAAATCAATACATATAAATATATATAATATATTAATACGTAATAATAAGGATAGAAACAATTATAGTATAGTATAGTATTACCGTCGGGTTCAAGAAATTCACTTTTAACCAAAGCGATATCTCAAAAACCCTCCGGGTCGTTTCCTCGACGAGAGGTGAATGGATATCCACGTTCAAGTTGTAATTCAAGCTTGAATCTCATAAAAGTTTTTGGTTTTGTTTTCTAAATCTACTTAAAAGGAAAACATATAAAAGGAAAGCTAAACTTTTGGTTTTAAACTATTTTTATACTTAAAGAGATATGGGACAAAGTTAAGCTTCTGATGCAAGGCACAAAATTGTCATTACAAGAAAAGGAATGTAAATTCTATGACGAGTTTGATAAGTTTTCTTTTGTGAAGGGGGAAACACTATATCAATACTACTGGAGATTTTCTCAATTAATCAATAACATGAATGTTATCAACATGTCAATGAGACAAGTGCAAGTGAATACAAAGTTTCTGAACAGTCTACCACTTGAATAGAGCAAGTTGGCTAGAGATTTGCATACTACAAACTTTGATCAATTGTACTCATATATCGAACAACATGAGGCACATGCAAATGAAACTCGCTTGATGCATGAAAGATACCAATATCCTCTTGCACTTGTTGCTAACTACAATCAACCATCGTCTCAACTTAATAATAATCATTCTCAATACAACACTACACAGTTTCCTTAACAAACAAATTCCATGATTCCACAAGGTCACTCTCCTCAATCATACTCACCAATGTATCCACCACCTCATCCATCACAACTATAAATCAGTCATTCCATCGGTTCCGACCAGCACAACGATATCAATCTCATATGGAATCAAATCTCATCCGTTCCACAATTGCTTAATCACTTCACCTCAAGCCTCAACACAACCTATTGACTAGAGTTTCCTTAACTGACTCAGGTCTTGCGTCCCTGTGTTTTAAATCAAGGAGATGATCCATTTGCATTCTCATAAGGCATGCTTTCCTGACATGTTTTAGCTCTTCAAGTTTCCTTCATCCAACAATCAAGCTGAACTTCTCAAATCCCAAGAAACCAGCCACTATGCAAGACGAATAGGTTTATCAGTGCAAAACATTTACTGTCTCAAGGCAAGAGGAAAGGAATCTTTATGCAAACATTATACAGTTTTAAAAAATGATTCCAAAGAAAAGGAAAATAAATAATTGGAAAATGAAATGAATTTAAGAAAAGAAAATAAAGAACTGGACAATAATGTTTACAAAGAGGGCAAACTGCTCAAGGAACCGTTGACAAGTTAAACAAAGCCACATGTTTTTTATGAAATAATGCATCACAACAACTCTAGGTTTATCAAAATCCATTTTATCTCAAGAGAGCAAAACAGATTAAGCCAACCTTGTATGATGGTAGTGTTATATCTAGTCAACATGTTGCTATGCCTGTGATTGATAATGATGAGACATTGATTTTGGAAGAAGCAAGTCGATAAAAAATGTATGAGAAAATAAAGGATCCATAGGCGATTAAATAAATACTTTCTCAAAAACCTATTGAATACGTAAAGTTTTGAATCAACTTACAAAAGATTTTTAGGAAACGTTTTATGTTTCACAACAAGGAAGTGTTCGAATGAACAAAGCTTTCTATTTTCATATGTTCAAACCCTAACCAATGAATCTCTAATGCATCACTATCAAAGTGGAAGTTCCAGTGAACTTCTAAGTAAGTCTGGTGAATCCATGCCTTAAACACTTAAATTCCACCTTGCCAAGTATTGACTAATGTGGTGAAGATAAGGACTACTCTGATGCTATTAAATGAAGGTGAATGGGGTATGAACATACTAAACTGTTTTTAATCAATGAATATTATTCCATTTTTAATATCTTTAAAAGACAATTTTAATAGAATTTGATAAAGATCTTCTAAATAAATAACGAAAGTACAAATATTTTTTTAACAAAACGGACGCGTTGTTCAACATGTTTGTAGATACAACGATGTTTTGAAATTGTCAAGAAAGAACTTTTTCTAGAAAATGATCGACTCTTACAAAAATCATGTCTCAAGATGTTCTTCTTTCTATTATGAATTCTGTTACTCTGAATGGTGAATCTATGAATGTGGAAAAGCAAAGAAGTGAATCTTGTGATAAGTGTTTTAATCTTGATACTGAGCTTTTGAAAACACAAGTTTGCCTTATAAAGATCTTTTGAAAAGTTACACCCAACAGACAAAAATATTATAATTCTTTCTCTTGAATTGTCAATACACTCTTAATCAAGAAATTTTTCAAAAGAATAAATCATGTGATAATCAAAATGCTCTTGATATTCCAGAATATTTTGAAAATAATGATTTGAAAGCTCAGCTACAAGCTAAAGACATTACAATTTGTAAGTTGAAGGAACATATCAAATCTATGAGAGAAAATAACAAGGAAGAAAAGGTCAAACATGATATGGATGAGATTGAGACCATTAATATTGAACTGGAACCTAGTGTGGCCAAATTACTTTCTGAAAAACGAGCGTTTCATAAAAAATAGACCATATATGAAAAAAAAAAAAAAAACATATTACAAGGATCCTTTGGACTCAATTAAAAGGATACGTGTTTCGCTAAGACAAAGAACCATAGTTAATCACTTTGATTCTTCAATTGAACTCAAAATCTGTTGAAAATGAGGATTTAAAAGCTCAAATTCAAGATAAGGTTTTTGTGATTACATCATTGAAAAATGATTTACGAAAACTCAAAGGGAAAGAATTGTTGACAATGCTACACAGACACTCATTGCCACCATTATTTTCTCCGAGCAAGTTTCAAAGCTAGAACTATATCCTTTAGCTCATAGGTTATTGAAAAATAGGGATGCTCACATAGACTATCTTAAGCACACTCAGGAACAAGCTGATATTCTTCAGGGAATATTCGAACAAGCTAAAGCAAAACAGCCTTTAGATAATGCGTTAGACTTTGCTTGTAAGAATGCCAAACGAATTCAGGAGTTACTAATTTATGTTCGAGATACGTGCCCTAATGTCTTTAAACCTTTTGAAAAAAAAAAAGGTTGCTGATCACACCTATGAATCAAGGTCAAGATAGTTAGGTTATCTGAACCTCTCCACCTCAAGCAACTTTAAAATAGGTAGATTCATCTAAAACATCTGAATCTAACACACCAATGTTTGTCATCTACCGGATTGAAGTGTGTTAAGTGCAAGATATTATGAATAAATCTAAATACGATCTCTTTAGGTTTGGAGATGACAAACCTTTGGGACTTGTAATACTAACGTAAAGTGCAGCAAGTTACTCCGAATCACAAATCATCAATGACATCAATGCATCAACATCTCTCGACGTCTCAATGTATGCATCAAGACGACATTGTTTACACCCGACCGAAATAACAATAAGGTATGTACAAATAAGCCTAGAACATGTAATAGATCAAAGGAAATAAGTTTTTGTCTGTGAAACTTACATTTTTTATAAATGTACAAAATAAGTTTTCAAAATTAATTAAAGAAAATTATTTTTTTTAAAATAAAGAAATGTTATTATGTGGTAAATATTTCAAATTCAAAATCTAGTTCTTATCCCGCCCCCAGAAACATGTCAAACTTTCACAGACAAGTTTGTCACCAAAAAAGACAAAAAACTAATAAGGAGCGTCGTCAAACGTCGCTTAAATAAGCCGGCGACACCCCATATTATCACGGAGACCCCCTAATATATCTGGGACCGTCGTTTCCTGACAGGCTAGTTATTTCAAGCTCCATAAATAGCGGGCCACCTCCAACTAATTTGATACCCTTTTCTATGATTTTCTTTCAGTCTTCTCTCTCTAGATCTCACTAAATCTCTCTAAATCTTAATCATTCAACTTGGTTTAATCCTTGTTTAAAATGTGATCAAATCTTCTATCCTTTCACCTCCCTCACAAGTGCAAGAGAAGAACATCGTGTCATCCTCAGATCCCGAAGTAATGGTAGTCTTGTTATTCCATTTGTAACATTTGTTACATATAGATCGAGTTCATGCCTTTCATTCTTGTATAGTTGTGTAGATCCGGATAATGTATAAATCTAAAGTGCTTGAAGGTGTGTCATAATTATATTTAGTCTCTCAAACAAAATACAAGTGTGGGTGGTAAATAGGTTCTAGCTAAATCAGACATCGACAACTTAGCTTAGTGTCGGCAAATAAATTAAGCGACGCGGTTTATGTTGTTTAGCCCAGAAAAACACAAGGTTTTCTTTATGTTGGGCCATAAAAACATACGTTTGTTACCCGAAGAAGAACTCGACATCTAGATTAGTGTCGAAAAATAATGTAAGCATTGGTATAAGGTTTTCTCCGCCGAAAGGGAGCTTGTTGATTAGTGAAGTAACTCTCAAGTTGGATACTCGAGAGAGAGTAGAGGTTTGTGACCGAACCACAATAAATCACCGTATCCGGGTTTTGCATTTCCTTTTACTTTCTCTTTACTTATGTCTTTATAATTACGCTTACTTTTACACCTGCATTGTGTGAATCGTTGTGAAATGTAGTTTAGACATGGTTTGTAGCTCTTTGTATTAAACATTGTGATTGTAGAATATTGGGTAGAAAGTTACTGTAAATCCTTTATCACACTTCTCATATTACATCAAACATGATTGGTTGAATTATAAAAAAAAGATCTAGTCCAAAACCTCTTCTGTGCGGTCCCCACTAAATCAGGCGACCACCCCTGATATACCTGGCGGCCCCCATATAATAGTATGGTACCGCGGTGGAAGTAGTGATGTAATTTTGATCTTAAAGTTTAAAAGGAAACGCATCACTCACCTCACACCCCCCCTCCCCTCACTTTTCCATATATTGTACAGAGTCATGTCACGCTAATTTCAAAAACAAATGGTTTTTAAAAAATAGAGGTACGATCCATGTATCAAAATACCCATGAGGAGATTACAATATGAAAAGTGTTTGTTGTTTGATTCATACTAGTTTGTTATAAATATACATTGTATACTAGCTAGAAAGGAAAATTTCTCAAAAGAACTTGGAAATGCCAATCTTAGGTTTGTCTAAGTCGAAAGAGAGATAATAATGCTAAAAACACGAAATTTATATGTGATGAACAACTTTTTAAAGTCTATGGTTCTACAGATAAGTCACCAATATTTTTGTGAACAAAAAAATGCTGTTTTAGGGGACACTGGTGGGCAGTTCCAAAAATTTAGGTTGCCACCAAATATATCTGGTGCCGACACCATTTTATGGGGCCCGCTTTTATCTGTTTCAGCAGATATGGCAAACCTAAGTAAACTTCGAAAAAATCATATAAAATTAACCGTAAGTCCGTAGAAGTCGTGCCACCCGCCATTTCGAAGATAATTGAGTCTACTTTCATTTAAAAATACTTCCAAGTATTCATTCTAAACTTAAATAAGTCAGAAATGAAAAATACTACATAGTGGTCAAAACTTTGAGTTCCGTTTTAACGTAAAACTTGTATTTTACATTTTCCTTTGAGTCGGGCATTTCTAATTGATATATCTTTGAAAAATAGTGTATTTGTCCTTTCAAAATATTGATCTTAATTAATTTTTGAAATGGGGAGGAACTATTTTATTTTCAAATCAAATCAAGCTAAGTATACATCGTTATATCTAATACACAAAACAACGACGAATATCCTTATGTGTATGCTAGATGATTATGTGTGTTTACTTTTGTTTCAACTTGGTTAATAGATATTAATAAGTAATCATTACTATTTGTAATTGAGCTAATTATATATCTAAACACATGTGCCATGTATGCTATTTGTATGTTACTAGTTTTCGGATTATGCCTAATAGAAATTACGCTAGATTTCTTGCGTTAAGTTGCAAAATTGTTTGTGCATTGCATATAGGCATAGATCACTATATTTACAAGTGTTACATAAACATCTTGTAGATCATTTTGAGTGTAGTAACCCACTTAGGAATGAGAGATTAATAGTTTGTCAAGTGTGTGGAAAAATAATGTCCTAAGATCATATATTAAAACCCGTCACTAAAATATTTCCAACACATCAACTCTCTTCCAACAAGATGTCTAAATCTTTTCATCATCTTGCGGTGTTTGACCTTGGGTTGGCTAAACAAAATAAAAGATTGTATTAATACATTGGTAATTAAGTAAAAGAAATTGTATTTTTAAACTTTGCTTGTGCTTGCATTGTTCTAACACACACACATAATTATATTCTTTTTATAAACATATAGTGTTTTACAAAAGATGTGTGTTGTATTAAAATGGTTAGAAAAATCATTCATATACTAATAAAATGTCAAAAACTATGCATACTATGCATAACAACAAATAGTTTTTCGCACACGCAAAATATATGACAATCTTGAAGTAAGAAATTAACTTGTCATTATTCATCAGCCTCACACTTATAACTAGTCTTAGGATTAGTGGAACACACTATGAAAATCTTTATTTGTCTTCTTTTAAAAGAGTGTTCGTGAGGGTCAAGAAAGATTTCGAATATATATCAACTCATTATTCAAACTATGATTGATGTTATTATCGAATCTAATTGACAAGTTTTCGAGTATGGACAAGAAATCGGATTCTTATTTGTCTAGCTTTAAGATTATATCAAAATATAACAAGAGATATTATCTTAAACCTACATACTCAATCACACTCGATTGATATGAAAATAACGACATCCATTTCCAAGACGATAAGAATATGCATCGGATCATAACTCACACTTGTGTAGATGATGTCATATTAAGTCTACTTGTCCAATAGTTGTGTTCCAAATATTTGGCAAAAATATGCATAAAATACACAATGAAGTAGGATTGACGACTTGAATGTTTCATCCGAAATACTCAAGTAATTTACCTTGCAATGCAATTGGTAAAGTCGTTGTTTCTGAAAAGCCAAACATGAGCAAATGCACAACATATGTAACTTTGCTCAAACAATTCAAAAGCACAACTCAATGCTCAAATTCTCTTCTCATCAAAACTTTCTCTTACTTTACCAAATAAGCATACTATTTCTTATTCACCATATAAGAACCCTTTAACCATCTAAGGTTAGGGCTAGGAATAATTGAACATATTCCACAAACCATTTTTGTGCCTTCTTTCAATAAGTAATCGTAAGAGGATTTTGAATATGAAGATGATTATTATTCAAACGATAATCAATCTCATCATTCAATCTAATTATAGAATTAGAATACGAACATGAAATTGAGACTAGGATTTATCTAGATCACGGAAATATCAATCAAATGACCATAGATATTATTCCGTGTCTACATGTTAACCATCGTTGGTTGTTACATGAAATCACAAAGTCGATTGCAAGACAACAAGATTAGTCATCTAATTGCAATTCACACTTGCAGTGAAGATGTTTCATTGAGTCTAAAGTGTTCAAATGTTGTGTTATTAGCTATGGTCAAATTATACATGCTAAGCTTAACACACTCTAAGTAGGATTGACGACTTATGAATTTCCATCGGGAAACTCATAAGTACTCTAACTTGATAAGCAAGTCTTGGATGTCATTTCTGAAAACTCAAACCAAGAATCCTTATAATTTATATAAGCTTCTCCTAATAACCTAATTTCAACACCATCTCTCAAATAGTGGGAAACACAAACCTTAATTGGATTTCTTTCATAAAAAACATGCAAAGGTGCATTCTTTGAACACTCTCATTATAGAGCATTACACATTGTCAAAAAAAAGATTCATCTTCGTTTGAGTAGGAAATCGCCCTAAGGCATTAGATTTCAAACATCTTCTCTTTGTAAAAACTCTTGCCTTAAAAGTCCAACATACATGTAAATAACCTTTAGTAAATCATCATTATTTATACAAAGAAACATTCATAAGATCTATTGAGGTAAATAATCTTAATTGGATTTCTTTCATGAAAGACATGCAAAGGTGCATTTTTTGAACACTCTCATTATAGAGCATTACACATTGTCACTCTTAAGCATACTCATTGGTTCTAGATGACTCATTCTCTATTATACCTACAACAACTTACTTGCTCTCTCATTTAACCTTAGAATTCCACACATCTTGATTAGGATTATGCGACCCGGAATTAAAGCATGTTAGTTGAGTCATGTTAGGCCCTTTGATAATACAAATTTTATCTTTGCTACACTTCATTAAGAAAATATAGGAATTCTATTTTTTCCAACATGAGAATGACTACTGGAGAATCTATTGCACTAGAAATTCAATTTGACCTAACAGTTTAATTGCTTCTAAGAGTGAAGTTGGGTTCGTGGTATAACATGTAAAAATGGTCGTGTTTAGCCTGAATTGAGCACCACTAGTGATAGGCTCATATTCATTCTCAAATTTGATTAAATGGCTCTTCTTAAATATGCCTAATGATAGTCTACATCGATATCTCTTTGTAACTCAATAGAGTGCGAACACTTACCAGTAAAAATTAGGCTTTTATTTAGTCAATCTAGACACAATGCACCTCACATATATGCTTTAAAGTTTCAAGATGATAACTTGATCCCATGTAATACAATTATATGTCTTCACGATTATCTTGATGCTCAATGTTTATTTGCTTATTATTAAATGCATGTCTATTGCAAAGGCATTTGTATTTTTCTAGAAATTTAGATAAAATATCTCTTAGTTTATCTAAATAACACATGCTCCTAAATGCTAACTTGTTTTTCATGACAAAATAATTTAAAACTATCATGTTTTGTTTGCGTCATTTTATATGACTTACGTGTTAATTGTGCACCTACACTATATTAGCTTAATGTATGACAATTAACGTTTAAATGTCATATAGTCTTACACATTAATCTTGTTGATTATTGTGTTGATGCATGCTTAGATAAACTTGCATGCTTATATCTATATATCTTATGTATCTAGGTATATATTTTCTCCCACTAGAATATTTTTCTTCGTGTACATGTCACTAATCTAAAAAGTCAAAAGAGTCATAAAATGGTTTTATATCTCTTAGAGTCTTCACTCACAAATTCCCTTAATCATCATCTTGCTTTCTTCCGAATGATCCACTCTTTTGTCTAGTAAAGGTTAGATATAAATCTAACGCTCCTCCAAGTATGTTTGACTACTTAAATATTTCATCCGAAATATTCAATTATCTTTAACTTGCGATCGCAAACGTTAAAGGCATATCCGAAAATCCCTATGCAATCCTTTTAACAACATAAGTTAAAACGCTCTCCTTTTCTCTTCGACGAAAACATCCTTTCTCTTTGATGAAAGCATTCTTTCTCTTCGGCGAAACCTTCTTTCTATTCGACGAAAACATTCTATCTCTTCGACGAAACATTCTTTCCTCTTCGTAAAGAAAATATTTTCTTTCGATGAAACATTTCCTTCTCTCTACGAAACATTCTTTTCTCTTCCGAACGAAAACATTCTTTCTCTTCGAAGAAAACATTCTTTCTCTTTGATGAAAACACTCTTTATCTTTCGATCACACCTCTTCCTTCTCACTCAACCATAAAGATGGCTAATCTCTTTCCTCCATTATTTTCGCTACCACCTTTAAGATAACTTTATACCTCGTCATGAGATTATTTTATGAACATTCACAATACTCGAGAAAACCACCATCCATCTTGACATTGTCAAGCTCGTCGCCTTCATCTTCGTTTTTGTTTTCTTTATTATTATATTACAATATTAATATTATTTCGCGTACGAAACACACGAAATCGTCCGAAGATACGTCACCGATTTCCTTCGGGATAATGTCCAAAAGGAAACATCGTCTATTCGAATAGGTAAGCGTATGAAGATACATCGACGACATTCTTTCTTTACCCTCTCAATCGCGATCGTTAAATTTTCTTTGTCTAGTCGAAGGAAAATGGAACACATACCATAAATCTTTCTAAATCTTTCTACAGTCTCTATTCTAGACTATCTCTAAATAGTGCATCATGACAACTTAACTACTTCATCCGAAGTACTTTAAGTATTTTTAATTAGCGAAATGCAAATTAAAATGTCTTTACTTTCACAAAATTCATCAAGCCCTAAACTCCTCTCCTGTTGGCGGTCCGGCGGCCCCCAAAACTATCCTGGTGGCCCCAGATATGTCTGGGACCGCCGGCAGCAGGCTTGAGATACTGTCATTTCTTTTCAAATCATTAAACGAACACCCCCTCTCTCTTCTGCTACAAGCTGACGTCTACTTTACACCCAAATCTATGCCCAACATCACTCTAAAGATCAATGGGTCATTCTCTTATCAAATTCCCATAAGCATTGTTTCTATGTATGAGAAGAGAATTCATAATGAAATGCTCTCATTCTCTAACACATTCTTACAATCGATATACCTACAATCGATCATTACACAATAAATTCCCTTACATACAAATCTTGCTCCTCACATCTCGTAAACGTCCTTTCTCACCTCAAATAGTCTTTTCACTTCTAAACGGTTCCTTTCTTTCTTAATAGTCTTCATCCGACTTCTGATATTCTACTCACTCTAATAGTCTTTTTACTCCGACTTTCTCTCACTTCAAACGTTTCCCTTTTCACTTATAATAAGTCGTATTGTCCTCTAGACTTTTCCTCTTACCCTCTAAACGTTCTTCTCTCTTAATAGACCTGTAACTTTAAAATTCCTCTATATCTCTCCTAACTTAATTATTTCACTGAAATATTAAGTAATTTGCTAAATATGCAATATGTCACTCCTTATCTAAACTTTCGCACTTTCTCGTAAGTGATGAACATAAAGAAGATATACACTCCTTCAAGTGTTATTGAGTCACCACAGTAGTTGATCTCCTCATTATTCTTCCACCCATGAAAGAAACTACCACTCTAATTTTACGCATACCACCTTTGTTCCTCAACCTTTTCAACCAACAAAACACCAAACAAATCATTGAATTCCAATCATCCAACTTTTGTATCGAGAGGATCATATGCATTAACATCACTTGTTAGAGCAAAAAACATATCAATATTTCTACAATCTCGCGTCAACACACGTTTCCTTCTTAGTACGGCTCATCCTTTCCCACTTTTTCGACTCTATAGAATCATTTTCATTCACAGACCAAGAGCACATCTTCCTACATCCTCGTCCTTAATTTTCTTTCGTTTTAAAAGTATATATATTTTTTGAACATATTTTGCCAAGATATTAAGTGACATCGTCTACTTTGAAAAGTCATTCTCATAATATATTTGTGTCAATCAATAAACGAATTCCCATTCTCGTTTATTAAGTCGGTCCTAAATCTTTCTCCGTAAACATAACGTCATGAGCCTTAATTATATCAATTAGATTGTTGTTTAAAATAATGTTTGCATGTGACCAGCTTCTAAATTTCTTTAAAGTATCATAACTCTAGAATACTAACACTAAAAGCATGTGTAGTTCCCGCCCTAATATCTTGCTATATATATGTGCACTTGTCTACTAACTTTGTTTTGTAGCACACATCCATATCTTGATTCCTTGGTGCCCCAAACAAGGGGGAGCATACACCTAGGGGGAGCACTTGCAAGCGTTCTACTCATTTAAATTGCATCGAACTTCTCAAGCATCGATGGTAATTTATTTATGGATCTGTTATAGTCAATATACAAGAAATATAATTATCATGAGGACGCAATGAGAAAGGGGAAGCTAGGAGATATGTGGGTAAATAGCATGGAGTTGGTTAAACCGTGATGATAGAAGACTTCACTGGGATGATGCAAGCTCGCCTTTATAGGAAGATAGGATCGGGGATTGTCAAATACAATAAAGGGTTCATTCATACTCCAAATACGTCACCTCCTTCACTTCAAAACCACCTCAACCTTATTTCTCATGTTGTCTTCTCATTCCTCCAACCAATATACTTGGATCACCTACCTTTTCCTCATTCCTTTAACCTACACACTCGAAGTACCTAACCTCTTGTCTTGCCTACTTCTCACCTCACATGACCTTTTCTAAACTATCCAAGAAACACACAATCACCTTCACCTTTATTTTTCATATCTTCTCCTCAAACCTATATACTCGGAGCACCTATCTTCTTCTCATTCCTCCAACGTATATATCCGGAGCACATACCATCTTCTCATATCTTATTCTCATATCCACATAATACCTTTTTGCTTCGACAAAAGGGGGAGAAGAGAGTGTAAACGATTTAAACTTTACTATGTGTTATAGTTTACATAGTTTGTCATCATCAAAAAAGGGGAGATTGTTAGTGCAAATATTATGATATTAAATCTATATGATCTCTTTATGTTTTGGTGATGACAAACATGTGACTTGTAATACGTAACGTAAAGTGCGCAAGTTACTCGTAATCACAAATCATCAATGCATACATGCATCTACATCTCTTGACGTCTCAAGTATGCATCAACACCGACATTTGTTTGCACCCGAAATAAATCACATAAGGTATGTACAAACAACATTAAACTTATAGGATGATCAAAGAAATAAGTTTTTGTCTTAAACTTTATATTTTTATAAATATAACAAAACTATTTCTCAAAAATTATTTAGACAAATTATTTTTGAATTATAAAGAAATGTTTTATTTGGTAATTATTTTGAATTTCAAAATCTGGTCATTTTCCCCCTAAAACAAGTGTCACTTTCACCAGATTTCACCTTCACCACAAAAAATACAAAAACAAGAGCGTCTGTCAGGAGGTCCCTTAAATAAAAGGCCAGGCGGCCCCTATAAAAAAAACAGAGTGTTAGTCGGGGCAGCCCCTTAAATCGGCCGGCGGCTCCCCATAAACTATCGGACGACCCCTATTATTCCTGGGACCGCCGTTTTCCTGACAGGAACTGTTTTTTCAGCTCCTATAAATAGTGGGTCACTTCCAACTAATTTTCAAAACCTTTTGCACAGATTTCTTTCAGTCTTTCTCTCTCTAGATCTCACTAAAATCTCTCTAAATCTTTGATCCATTCAACTTGGTTAATCTTGTTTAAATGTGATCAAATCTTCTACTCATTTTCCCACCTTTTTCTAAAGTGCAAGAGAATAACTTTCAGTCCATCTTCAAGATTTCGAAGTTCTGTATCTAGTTTTAGTCCTTTTGTAACATTTGTTACATATAGATCGAGTCCATGTCTTCCAATCTTTAGTAGTGTGTAGATCCAAAGTGTATATAAATTCAGAAGTGTTGATGTTGTGGTCATTAGTATTTCGTCCTCAAATTAACAAGTATGCGGTGATAATTGAGTTCTAAGCTAAGAATAGGACTCGACATCTAGCGTTAGTGTCAGAAAATAATGCTAAGCGACGTGGTTTATGTTTTTTAAGGCCATAAAACACATAAACCTAGTTTTGTTATGTTGGATCCAATAAAACATAACGGGTTTGGTGTACCCGAAGAAGGACTCGATTTCTAGCTTAGTGTCAGAAAATAAATGTAAGTCATGTTGTATAAGGTTTTCTCCGCCGAAAGGGAGCTTGTTGATTAGTGAAGTAACTCTCCCGAGTTGGATACTCGAGGGAAAAAATGAAGTAGGGCGAAAGAGACCTTGCTGTAAACGAACCACTATAAATCATCGTGTCTGGTTTGCATTTTCTTTTACTTTTCACTTTACTTATTTCTTTACATTTATTGCTTTACTTTAATACTTGCATGTGATCATGATAGTGTTGATTTGTTGTGTATATCATTTTTAACTTATGGTTTGTGTAGTTATTGTAGTGAATATAAGAGTGTGGTTGTATTGTTAGAATTTGTATTAGTAATTGTAGATCTATAATCAACACTTCTCATATTGTGTCAAACTTGATTGGTGATTTGATACAAAAGATTTAAAGTTTTTTAATGAAAACTTATTCACCTCCCCCCCCCCCTCTACGGTTTTCCACACATCATTAATGATGTGTCAAAACATTATTTTATAATGAAAAGCAATATCAGTAACGTAGCTATAATTGTAATATTTAAGTGTAAAATGACGCGAAATAAGCTTTTATAGATCAAAATAAAAAAGCTACTTACATAAATAATAAGGGTATAAATGAAGTGCTAAAAAAATACTTCTTCAAGAAGAATTAGGAAAAGAAATGATGAAAAGAAAATACCAATGCTAAAAACTTTAACCAAACAAGATTTGTGTTCAAAACGCAAAATGTAGAGATGCACAAAAAAACCAGTTTGGGGAACCGAATCGGTCCAGAAACCAAAAACCGAAACCGGTCTAAACCGGTTTTGACCAGAACTGGTCTGGTTCTTGGCCAAACCGGCGGTTTGGGACCGGTTCAAGGTTTCCTTGGTTCGACCGGTTCGTAGACCGGTTGATTGGTAGCAATTTCACGTATATATAATATATCAAAGTATTTATAGAAATTTACAAATAATCCTTGAGGACAAATATTAAATGCAATTTAAACACAAAAATATATAATATAATACGTTTAAAATTAACCGGAAGTGATTAACCAGGGGTCGTATCCCAAAGGAAGTTGAATTGAATACCTCGGATCAATTTGACAATGTTATGAATGGAATTTCAACTTTTTGATTGATTTTCTACTACTAAAAACAATTAAAACAATTGAAATGCAAGTAAAATAACTAAACACCACGCGACGAAAAACGGATATGACAAAATATAACCCTAATTAGCAACCTCAACTAGAATTTGAACTAATAATCAAATTCTATAAGTTAAAAATCAAGGATATGCAATATTTGAAACTTAACGATAAAATTTGAAAGAAAGCACAAAACGAATAACTGGGAATCGAAAACCGAGCCTAAAAGTAAAATGCTAAAAAAAAACATAACGAGAGTCAAACAAGATTCCTACGTTCTTAAATGATAAAAGAAAATTTTCTAAAAAAGATTTATATTTTTTTGATTATTTTTCTATTTTTTATGATTTATTTAAAGTTTTTAATGAAAATAAATGTTTAAACGAACTATAAAAATTCTAGAAAAATTTCAAAAAATAGCTTACACTACTTAAAACCTAGGAAAAATAAGCCCGAGATCACAGCTTATCAAATAAGTTGTGAAATAAGCTTAAACAGCTTAATAGGCTTATAAAGTTAAAATGTGTATAAAAGTTAAATGATGTGAGAGTCTAACGGAAAAGACCCAAGGGCACAGCGGTAGTGTGTGGTGTGTGGTGTGTTATAAAGGGTTGAGGTGTTGAGGTCAGGGGTTCTAGCCTTGCTCACCCCCGATTTCCACTTCCCCTTTTTTATTTTATTTTTTAAAAACTTAAAGAACAAAAGTTGTAGAGGACAACTTTTTAAGCAACTTTAATAAAAACAATATAAGCTGAAACTCAAAATTAAGCTCTCTAAAAGCTTTTTAAGAATCTGTTTTCAAAAAGTGAGCTTTTGAGCTCCAAAAAAAACTTGTTTACACTAAAATAAGCATAAAGGATCCAAATAAGCACCAAATAAAAAACAAAACCTGTCCTAGATAGCTTATGATACCTAGCAACTAAATTTTGAAAGATACCTAAGCTAACAACACTATAAGCTAACTTAATTTGATGATCTAAAAGGCTAACTCAGAAATAAGCACTAAAAGCTTAAAAATAACTTAAGCTAAAATGCTCAATAAGCTAAAACAACCCAATCTATGAATCTCATTACTCGATTATATGCTACAAATATAAATGAAAAAACAATACTATAAGTCTAGAAGGATCTAAAATTTAAAAGCTAAGATTTAGCTTACTACTGTTTGTTTTGGTTTTTTATAAAGACTTTTGATGAACTTTTAAAGTTAAATTACCCAAAGAAATAAGCTAGAAATGTGAAAACAAAATGTTAATATTAACTATTAACCCCCTTAAACCTTTACAAAACTATGAACCTACTTAATTTTAAAACCTAAAGCTTATTTGAACTAGCTTAAATGCTAATGAAAAGGTAAGCAGTAGTAACTGCAGTTACTACTGCTGATGCAATTGACCAAAGGCCAAAACTAATTTGCAGGTTACCTTTAAAGGTAAACCTGCATTAAACACTCAAAGAGAGTGTGTTTAAACTCAACACAAACAAGATCCAAGCTCAATGAGCTTGGGTCAAGTTTTTAACAAGTTTAGGAAAAGGAAAAATTCCCCTGGTGCTGAGACAAAAACTATAAGCTTCAATTTGATTTTAAAAGTGAACTAACTCCACAAACCTGCTTAAAACTTTATCAAATATGAACATCAAACTGACTAAAGGAAAATTACTCTAGATACCTTTGACTTTAATATAGGACAAACAACTCAAAAACCAAAACACCCCCTTTAGACTTATGAACATTTATTTAAGCTAGTGAAATAAAAATCTAATTATCAAACCCCTATTACCAGATAATAATCAGCTTATCACCAGCTTAACAAACATAAATCAATAATCACTAATGTTAGAATCAAAGATCTACAAACTATATTAACTATTTTTTTTTGATTTTTAAGATAGAAATTGCAAAACTAAGATCTAAGCTATATTAACTAAAGATAGATGATCAATTAAGACTAATAAACATATCATAGATATATAATAAGTACATAATAAGCTAACTAGAAGCATAATAAGCATATGAAATAAGCAACAAGCAAATTCATAACTAGAAATTTAAGATAGTTTAGATTAAAGAAAACTTACAGGAAACCTTAGAAAAAAAAAGGTTACGAAAGCTCAAATGAGCATCTACAAGCTCTGGCTTATCCTAAGATAAGCCAGTAAAGTCCATATAGTTCATACTTTTTTAAACTCATCTCCAAAAGTTACATCCAAAAAGCAAAGGTTCTTTTAGCAGATTTTGAAGTTTTGAATATGATTAATTAATAATTTACTCATACACAAGCTATATACTTGTAGAGCTTATAAGAACTTTATTATTCCGTACACTATTCACTAGAAGCTTATAGAGTAGCCTTTTGACAATTATACAGAAAAACTCCAATTTTATATTAACTAAAAAGGCTTGATTACATTACTTGAAAAGAAAATTACAAAAGTTTAAATGAAAATTACATTGACTTAAAACTTAAAAGCTTAAGCTAAATTTCCTAAAATCTAAAACTAAAACTATGTAAAAAGATCCTCCTGTGTTAAGGAGTGAAAGGGCTATTTATAGCACAAAACCTTTAAATCTTCAAGGTTCCTGGTAGTTACAACACGCTCCTCTTGATCTCATCCGTACATTCTCTCAATGATTGGAAGAGAAATCTTAGCTTTTGGATAACATCATATCTCACACGAATTGCCAGCTTGGCAATCCGTGATTAAGACAGCTTGTGCTTCTTTTGAGAGTAGAATGAGTGCAAAATACCTCTTTTCTTGTGCTTCCTTACTAGCCTACGTGTCATTCTTCACATGGGATTGGCCAATAGGGTGCGTTTGATGATGTATAACTCTACCTATGTGTACTTGATCCCATTAATTGTCCTTTATATCCCTTAATTGGTAAAAGCCCTTTGTTTTTGACCCTGGGTAATTGGGGAAGATGAATCTAACTTATACAAACAAACTTCCCTGCTTATTTTTACTTATAAGGGTGCGTTTGTGTTTGTTTGACCCGAGTTTGACTGGGTTTGGGCCGGTTTGGTTTTGGGCGCAAGGGGTTGATTTTGTTATAAAAAAATTAACTGGTTGTTAAATTTAGGGATTAGGGACAACTTTTGTAATTTTGGATTTTATAAGGGACAGAATTGGAAATTAGATGGATTTGGTCTTTTGTGTTGACCCAGTGACCAAGAGTTGACTGATGTTTGACTTTTTGACTTTGATAGCTTCCTCCCGGCTTTTTGCGTGCTCTTCTCGTTCCCTGAGTGTACGAGTTTTTGCCCGTTTAATGTTTTCCTTTGTGACTTATTGCTTTATTTGTACTCACATAATACGAAAGAACCAAACAGCAAAATACAAGCCTTAATGCACAGTTTTGGTCTTTTAGGGTATTAATTTATGATATAAAAGGATAGTGTTTTCAAACACACATATCAAAATTCCCCAAACTAAGCGATTGCGTGTCCTCACGCAATGTTATATGCCTTATAACCAAATACTTCAAAACTTCCCCAAACTAAACCTTTGAAAAGTAGCAAAGATTTTTGTGGAGAGAGTTAAGAGATCCACAAGTTTATAAAACAACACCGCTTTCGCCATTTATTCTATGACCTTATAATTAAAAAAACATATTTATTAATAATATAAAATTGAGATTATTTTTGACTCTTCGTTATTTCCCATAATTGTTAGGATCATAGAACAAGAATGCATTTCGATTCCGAAATGCCCAAAAAAAAGGAATAAATTCGTCGTTCCCGGACTTATCACTTATCCAAACCAAGCTAAAACAAAATCACAGTTTAATATCAGTAAAGGATGCTAACACTACTCATATTTCAAACTTGTTAACCTTTTACTCCCAATTAGTATGACCGACATATTATATCTAAGTGAGTGGCTATTTTGGATTTCAACCATGGATCAACTTTTTGCAACATACTATGCTTTACGTTCCACCTTAGAATAATGAGTTTAAAGGCGAGATCATCCCATGTAGCGACTTTCGTCTCGGCACATCCCAACCTTACGGCTAAGTGACCAGGCTTTTGACACCCCACAGAGACTAGTATCGGGACTCACGGACCTTAGGTTTCAACAACTCTCAGGTTTTCCGGATATTCATAGCTTATAAAATAGAATAGTCAAAGTGCAAAAGCATATTTGAATTTAACAAAAAGAAGTCAATTTATTAATTTAAACTTAATTATCTAGACATTTATGCAATTATAACCCTCGACCTTTTAGAAGGCTGCAACATCAGTTGTGAGCCGGCAAGATGCAGCAAACTTTTATCAGTCTCGGATCTTTATTCTTACTATGGGCTTTCTTTAGAAGACTACCACATCGGTTGTGAGCCGGCAAGAGGTAGTAAACTTTTATTAGCCCACAACTTTTATTATTATATTTTTATCATTTTATCATCATTTTTTTTATTTAAAGAAGACTTCTTTCTGAAAAATTCAAGTATAAATTTGAACTAAGACTAAAATTTTTGCTATATATTACATAAAAATTGTTGATTTAAGTTTAATCTCTAAAAACAATCACAGTATATTAATGCCGGATATAGAGACATAATGGGAAGAAAAAGCAACAAATTACATACATGAGCTCTTAAGATTTCCAAATAATCTTTGTTTAGCATCCTACTCATACTTAACTCTATCATTTTTCGTTCTTCGCGAATTAGCGAACGCTTAGCCTAAAAGTTAAGGAACAAGATAGAGCTCAACACGCTCGATCGGGTCAAAATTTACTCATCTTCTACCCCCAGCAAAAAGTCAAAAATTGTGACAAAAACACTTAGTTTTTATTTTTAAAATTTTTTAAATTTTTTCATATTTTTTAAACTTTTGGTGGGAAAACGGGATACGTGAGAACAACGGGTAAAAGGGTAGTCCAAGAACATACGAAGAGTATACTCCGCCATCTAAAAATCAAACATTTTCCACAATGTTACCTCGCCTAAGGCTTAAAAACCCCATACTAGAATACACAAAGGTCGAAAGCATAACTCAAAACATGAAGAAATTATCTACAAATAAACTAAAGGCCGTTTTTCAAGAGTGCATAAGAAAAATGTTAGTCGAAAGAAAAATATTAGTATGATACGGATTTCCAAACCTATAGGCAACAAAGGCTAGGAAGCTCGAGTGAACCGGGACAAAACACCGAACACGAGAGTCTTTAGAAAATTTGGGATCAATCCTGCAAAAAATCACAAGCACAAACAACAAACACAAAGAACGGAAGAGTACAAGCCTCCTCACAACACATTAGAAGCTAGAAAGAAAAATAGAAAATGGATAAGCATGGGGTGCCTCCCACGAAGCGCTTTATTTTTGGTAACCGAGTCACATAGCTTGACTCGATCCCTAAATTCATTTGTCCTTAGGGAGAGCAATACTTGGAATAAGAAATTTCCATTGAAAACACCACCGGCTCTAGATAAGAAAAATGAAAAATGAAAATGCCGGGGTCAAAAATAAGATCCTCACTTTTGAAGGAGCAAAGAAAAAGAGAATCCACAGGGTAAGTGAGAAACGGGAGAAAAATCCAAATGACAAATGTGAAGGAATCGTCATCTCTATCATTTTGAGAAAAATCAATCTCACCTCCCCCTGGGTCAAAACATTCTTCTTTGTTAAGCTCATCAACATTGTTGATCACTGGTGCATTGGGCTCAAAAATTAAGCTAATCTCAACATCTGGTGGTTCCGGAGGAGGACGAGGAAATGATGGAACAAAATGAAATGATTCAAACTCAGGAAGGGGAAGAGAATCATTATTAAGCAATTCTTCAAGAAAATGAATATTCCCTTCCGAGTCATAATCGTCGTCCTCAATGCCTGGTGGCATCGAGTCATCGGAAGCAAGAAATAAATCGATCTCCTCCATAAGAGAGTCACTATCCGCGATGGGGATAGGAGATGGAGAGAGAGACTCAAGAATCGAAAAAGAAATGAATCATACTCGGGAAGAGAGTAATTAGCATGAGTAGTGGTACTGCCACTTCTCGTCTCTTCCGTATGATCGCTAAAAGTCTCGAATTCGGGTAAAGAATTATCCAAATGAGAAAGAGAAGTATCGGACTCCTCTAAGAACGAATCACTATCCGCGACGGGGATAGGAAATGGAGAAGGAGACTCGAGCACACGATCCGGAGTAGAGTTAACTTTCAAAGATTCGATATTAGAAATAAGACGATGTACGTTTAATAATTTCTCACGAAGAATAACGTCTTGGATTTGAAAAATATCTTCTAAATCAAACTCTTTCTCATCATTCACCTCTTCTAAGCTAACGTACTCGACATCCTCAAAATCATCATCATCACTCGAAGTATCATCATCGTTGGAATTGGATAAAATCTCAGAATTATCGTTCAAAGCATCAAAAGTAGAAGAATCATCACGAACGGGCACATCACACGTATCGTCGGAAATACCCTCGAACTCACTTGGGATTGGGACAAGGATCTCAACACTAGAAATAGTGTCAAGATGCTCGTCCCCCATACTTAGAGAGTTATTGGGCTCCTCGATTGGTTCATCGGGTGTGATCGCTTTAGGCCTTCTCCATATAACAGTATACTCATCATCGTCATCATCGAAGTAAAAAAGTAGACGATTCTAGCTTGGACAATTAATATATTCTGAAAACTCTTCACTGATATTTCGCACATCTTCAAGGAGTTTACTCATCAATTCTTGAATATCCTCTTGTCGATATTGCTTATCCGTCAAAGCATCCTTAATTTTGCCAAAACTTTCCCAAGCTATCAATATAACCTTTGGTGTTACTCCAAAAGGTATACGACTAAACTTCCTTAAGAAGGTGCACACGTCCTTCAAAAAGTTGTCTCTAGCTTCTTCATCGTCAATCATAGAAGAATTCCAATATGGAATAGAACTTTGAGCTGTCGGCTTCTTCTTCTCTTGTTGAATTTCTTTAAGAATTTGCAAATCGTTTATAAGCTTAAGAAGCAATTCTTGTAAAACTTCAGGTTGATTCTGCTCTTCTTCCATATTTTGCTTAATCTTAAGAAATCTCTCCTCGGCTAGCAATAAAGCCATGCACTTTTCATTAGGAGGTATATGATCATACTCCTTTAAAAAGGCTTGTATAGCTTCCATTAAATCTTCTTGAGCTTGCAAAATTTCTCTACTTGTCTCTTGAGGAGGATAATTGACGGGAAACTTAGAATTCCTTGATGATCGACGGAGTCTTGCGGGGGTTGTGGGTGGTCAAAACCGGAATAATCATAACTCGGATTAGGTTCTTATTTTTTTTTTACTTTTTACAAAAACTAAAAGCTAGACCTTATAAAACACACAATTCTAAGCACTTTTAATGAAACAAGCTTGAGCTGAATCCTAAAGATAAGCTCTCTAAGAGCTTATGAAAACTCTGACCACAGAAAGTTGGCTTTTGAGCCCAGTTTTGCTAGTTTGAACTTAAAAGCTTGCACAAGCTTAAATACAAGCTCATTTTGAAAACCAAAAGATGCCCTGGACTCCTTATGATATGCTTAAGCTAGAATTAAAAAGCTTGTTGAACTAGAAACACATTAAGCTAACTGAATTTGAAAGGAAAACTAGTAAACTCAGAAAATTGCACAAATAGCTCAAAATTAAAGTAGGCTAATAAGCTCAATAAGCTGAGATAGGGCTTAAGCTTATGAGAACTTAATAACCTAACTACAAGTTATGAATTCCAATTATAAAAACTACTTCTACAAGCTAAGAAACTTAAATTTAAACCTACTCTTCTAATACTACTGTTTTTGGCCTTTTTAAGTTTTTGTGACTTTTTTTTAAACTAAAGGTACCTAAGCAAATGAGTTTGAAAATGAAAATTAAGTCTTAAACTAAATTAAGCTACATACAAACTAAAAGCCTTCTTAATTTCAGTCCTAAAATCCTATAACTATTATCCTAAATTAAGCTAATAAATCAGAAGTAGTAACTATGGTTACTACTGCTGATATAGAATGCAAAGGGGGAAAATAGATCTTGCAGACAACCAAAGTGGTTTATCCTGCTCAATACACTCCTATTGAGTGTGAATAAACACCACCTAAGCAACAACCAAGCCTTGGAGAGCTTGGATCACATTCTAGCAAGCAAAGTGAAAGGGAAATTTCCCCTGGTGCACAGCCAACATAATAAGCCATAAAATCTTCATAAGCTTAAACTAACTATTTAATTCTACTTAAAACCTTAAAAATAATCAATATCAAACTGACCAAAGAAAATCAATCAAGTTTCTTTGACTTTTAGTGGTCAAATAGGCTTAAACCAAGCACCCCTTATAGGATTTGACAGATTTTATAAAACATTAGAATCTAAGATCTAATTATCAAAACCTTATTACCAGATCTTAAACAGCTTATATTAAACTTAATAAACATAAATCAACAACTGAATAAGCTAAGTTCTAAGATCTACACTATAAACTACTTATTTTTGGATTTTTAAATTTTTATATAAGAACGAAAATAAACTTTCCGAAGAAAGGATCTTCAAGGCTCGAACACGAACAATCCCGTAGAAATCGCTACACCTCTCCCCGGCAGCGGCGCCAAAAATTGATCCGTCCAAATCAATACATATAAATATATATAATATATTAATACGTAATAATAAGGATAGAAACAATTATAGTATAGTATAGTATTACCGTCGGGTTCAAGAAATTCACTTTTAACCAAAGCGATATCTCAAAAACCCTCCGGGTCGTTTCCTCGACGAGAGGTGAATGGAAATCTACGTTCAAGTTGTAATTCGAGCTTGAATGTCATAAAAGTTTTTGGTTTTGTTTTCTAAATCTACTTAAAAGGAAAGCATATAAAAGGAAAGCTAAACTTTTGGTTTTAAACTATTTTTATACTAAAAATTAAACTAATATTAATTCTAAGTTTTGAATCTACAAGATTATACTAAAATTGATCTAAGAAAATTAAACTAAAATAATGCTTGCTAAGTGACGTGAAATGTTCATTAAGTGCGAGCTTAGGTTTAACGAATTAAAATGACAAATAAAATGAAATGCTTAAAAATTAATGACAAGAAATTAAATTGCATTAAAATTAAATGACAGAATGTAAATCGAAAAGACAATACTTATGACTAAATATTTTTTAAATCTTTTTAAACCCGCACCTAAATTCCAAATCACTAATCACTTAACACGCACTAATAAATCTACTCACTACTCATAATGAATTTAAACATAGCATTTAAAAATAAATCTACACTAAGCATTGCAAAAATCAAAACAATATTATAAAATAAAAACTACACTAATTAATTGAAAAAGGATTAGAAAATGAACCGAATTAAAGACCCGCAAGTTAACGAATATCACCCGATTTATTTAACTAAAACAACTAATCAAAGTCAGTCTAGCTAAATAAACCTTTAAGCTTCACGCCTCATGAGTTGACCGGTACCAAAAAGTTAAAAACATAAAATGTTTAACAGTTACATAATATATTCAAATTTACATTCTGTTTTAATTACTAGGCCCAAATCGTGAATAGTAAATCAAACAAAGGCTTAATAATCCAAAAGGAAGCCCAAATTAATAACAAGAAACGTAGCCCAATATGAATTTTCATTTATAAATCAGACATGCTTAACTGCTTTTAAGAAGTGCCAAACACACGCTTAGTTCGAACCATAAACATCAAAAAGCAACTTATTTTGACATCAAAAATTCAACTAAGAAACGAAACGATCTTAATCTAACAAACTTTAACCAATTAATAAACAAGAAAATTTGATGAGACTAGTGAGCAATTATTTGAACCGATAAGCAAATGAAATCAAAAATTAGAAATCTAAAAGCACTTATAGCATATTAACTACTTATCTCACGAAACGAAATAAGCCAAAAAAAATCACGGACGGATGATCCAAACAATATAAGCTCGATGATAAGCCAACCAAAAAAGAAAATATAAACGAGACATTTATTGCACAAAAAACAAAACTAGATCATCAATAAGCTTAAAACTATTTTTATTACATCAATGTATTAAGATCTTGAAACAATAAAGGTACAATAAGCAAGAAAAGAAAATTAAGCTATTACATATTTGAAAAAATACATAAACTACACAAAAAAAAAATAACTAACTAACTAGTTTGGGAAAAATAAGGGGAGTGGTTACAATTTATATGGGTGAGAAGGGGTGATGTTGTAATTTTGGACCCAATCATTGAGAGAATAATTGGCCAATCATTGCTCATTCTTTCGTGTCACACGGATTGCATTTTTTCAGAAGTTGATCCAGCCGATTGCCTTGCTCCACGTGTCCATTTATGTTGGCTTCGTTCCAACGCAACATTTTCATCCGTAGATAACTTGTAACAATATTACAATGAGTTTAGAATTGTATCAATTGGCTCCTCCACGTGTAGCATTTTTACTTGCTCTCCCAAAATTAGTGGTATCTCACGTGACGTTTATTTCATTTATTTCCATGGCACGTGTGATTTCTTCTTCATTCTTTATCTTATGCATCAATTTGCAGCAACAATTTGAATTGAGATGAAATTTTTATCATGTCCCGCCACGTGTCAGACATGGATAGGGCAGAAAGAAACTAGTGGGAAAGCACATGATGTCTTTGTAATTATTTAAGGGGCACGTGATAGATTTTTTTTCTTCATATTGATTTTGAGCATCATTTTACTTATTGGGTTTAAATAATAATGGGTTGGCCCGATAAGATCCGAAGGCACCCTTGGACTCGTTTTCTTGCGCTCTTTCAAATCCCGTGCTCGGTTTTGTCCGGTTTTGTCTTTATTTTTGTCCTTTTCTTGATATCCGTACCTACAAACAAGCATATATTTGCCATTTTTAATATGTTTTTGGTCTTTTGGGTTCGTTTTACAAGGTAAAAGATATGTATAAATTAGCGAATACCAATGTCCCAATCAATAACTAAATCTAAAATCTCTTACAAATTTCAAATGCACACAGGGGGTCTAAATCCAAGCATAAACTAAAACTTCCAAATACAAATAGCCAAACAAATAAACAAGCAAGGCTTCACATGAAAAATCCACACGGGATGCTCTTAAGTCTGCTATCACATAACACCAACTATTCATATTTCTCTTCACCTAAAAATGATACTCGAAAACGTCAACAATAATGTTGGTGAGCTCGTAGGTTTGACCTTAAACCCAAAACTCGTGCCAATATCTCAAAATAAGGGACAAAAATGCAATATGACAGTGAATATATGAGAAGCACCCATGACTTAACATCCTCGCTAATCATGTAAAAATCGACCTAGCTTACCCGCTAGTCGAACCATCCTAGCATCACCGCTAGTCTGGTAGTAAATATGTCACTTATGCACATAAAAGGCCTACCAGCTGGAGCACTAGATTAGGGCAGAACCTCACACATACTAGGGTAGGCGTACCCAACCGATCCAATAACCACAAAAATACTGGGTAGGCGTACCCCTCCGATCTAATCTGTAAACTCCCGTATAAAAGGTCACTACTTATTTTAACTCCTATATTAATTTTATAAATTTACATTTTCAAAAATTAGGTTAAAATTGAAAATTTTGGATTCTGGCGAGTTTCGGACCGTTAAGTCACCTGTTATCGATCGAGAAGCTAAAGAACGCGTAATTATAGCCCCGTAAATTTCATTAGAGATATTTTAGTTGTCTATATCATTATCAACCTTGACAACTATTCTGGATGTTGACGTGTTTTTAAATCTTGCGTTTTGCAAAATTAAGAGTCGTAACCGTGCTATTGGATCGGATATCCGTTTAAATGAACCTATTAAACCGTAAATTTATCTTTTAATCTCTGAGAGCATTGCATACTAATTTATATTTTATTCGAATTGTATTTTTGTAATTTTAAACTTCTCCCGTTGGTTGCTGAAAACGAGACTAAAAATCGTGTTTTTATAAAAATTACCAAACCGGACTAGCCTATTGGGCCCAAAATCTACAAAATATCAAGTTAATAAAATTTTTGGCCCAATCTCCTTGTTTACTTCCTATAACCGGTTTTAAGAAAATAAAACAAAGAATATATATATTTTTTTAGAGTAATATAATTCTAAAAATTTCAAATACATATTTATGGTAAATAAAAACACTCATATTTAATTTTTTTATAAAAACCAAGCATAATCATTGTTCTCCTTCAATATTATTAGGCCAAAAACCCAAGCCCAATCAAACCAACTCTATCCCTATTTATACCTACACAAACACACCGATTTCTTTTATACACACACACACTTAATATCTGTTTCTCTCCCTCTCCTTTTTCTCTGTTCAATACAAACACCATCAATACTCCACCACCATTTTCTACTCCAATCAAATCCACTTCCATCTACATAAAACCTAAAATCCTACATCAAATAAACAATAATCCATCTTTATATAACCACCATGCATGTGATCTAAGAAGATATAAAAAGTTGAAGATCTTGATTTGTGAAGTTTTTAAAAAGATTTGTTGGTGATAAAGGTTTTAGAGTTTATTGGTAAAGGTTATTGCAAGATTTGAAGAGTAAAAATCGATTTTGGGTTGTGTTTGTTGGGTCTTGAATTCGGCAGCCCTAGAGTCCAAGGAGAAGAGATTTTCTTAATCTTGATCATCTATTTCAAAACATTGTGAGCTTCTTATTCTCTATTTTAATTATGACCTAATTTTTGGTTATGCATGTTCTTGATTTTCACTTTTATAAACATGCATGGTATGGATCTATTAAATTATGTTTTGATATATAAAAGTCATGTTATTGTATATGGGATATGTTAAAATGATGTATAGTGGCATTGTATGATAATGATTGGTGAGTTGGATGAACTTTGGATAGGTTTACTAATGATTTATTGGGACAGTTTTGAGGCAGTAGCTAAAACGTATGATAACTCTAAAAATTTAGCTTGGGGTCTGTGATTAAATTGCATAGGTAGATAGATATATGTCTCAGCTCTATGGGATAGTTGGATGCTCAACCAATTGTTCCGGATGAGTGAGATATGGCCAAAATACGAAACTAGGTCAAATCTGAACCTTCAATTAGGATACGTGTTTTTCTACAGATTATTGAACTAATGGGTTTTTAAAACATAGAATTATACTAGACATCATAGGGAAGCTCCAGCACTTGTCCTTACCTTGATTTCTATTATAGATTTTATTTTATGGTCGTTTTCGTAAAAGTGTAAATTTTGGCTAACATTCTGTTTTAGTAGTCTGTCATTAAAATAGCAATTCCCATTGATTGGTAAAATTTTAGATTGATTGGGTTAATGTTCTGGAAACTAGATTCAAATAGCTTTCCATGGGCGAAAATCTCATATTCATAGCCCTTATGGATTAATAGTTATGCACTCATAAAAACAGGTCAAAACAGAAACTAGACTTTTACGCCTTTTCTAAAAACACATAAAGTACATAATTATGATAATAAGATAAGAATTAATATGTAAAACTTAATATATGTTTATTTACCTATAAACTCAGACTGTTAGTCATATTTTGGAATAAAATCACTTTAGTTAAGTCATTGTGCAACGCCACACATATATCTAAGAAACATATCCCATACATGTTAAATTTTCTTACGTATTGTTTTTACTTTTATATTTTACTAAGTCGCGTTACTCCTATAGGTTGTCGGTGATTGTCGGTGACCTCTCTCGTTCTATATACTCAGCTTCTCGATCCTCGTCGCTTATTTGACTTACGGTGAGTTCATAGCCTCGCTTTTCAAATATTTTTCTTAAACCCCGCGAGGGAGATGCATGCTAGTTTTATAAAACGAACACAAGTTGATTTTTCTCCTATGCTTGGACCCGTATGTAAATATATGTTGTTGCTTGAGTACCTTTCGTCATAAGACCCCAATCGTGAGCCGTCAACTACCTATGATGGGTAGCCGCTCATACAATTAATAGCGCTATGGGCTTGACAACCCGGTTCGGTTTTTGGGAAGTTTGAATCTGAAAAGTGAGCACTCCCAATGTACGGACATATTGTTTGGAGATTTGAGTAGGTATTTGACGAAATACCTAGCCTGGGGGCATTCTTTGTATTATTATTAATTGTTTATGGAATTCGTCAATGGGATCGGTGTCGCGAGCTCAATGCAACTGTTGGTTATTAGCTTGTCTGATCAACAAGTCTATATGATGCTTATGAATATTATAATGCTTGTGTTCAACCCTTTTTCAACTGTTTATTACTTATAAAACCTATGAATTCACTCAACCTCGTGTTGACTTTTTAGCATGTTTCATCTCAGGTAATTAAAGTCTGGAGACTTGGAGGCAATAAAGAGGAGGATTCGCGCTAACCTTTTGTGCATTAAATTAAAAATCCATTCCTTAAATTAAAAACAAATTTTAGTTTGTTTATATCCAAATGTTATGATATATGGTAACGATCTCTTGGGACTACGCTTTTGAACTCTTAATGAATGGAATGGAACGGTTGTTTGTTTTAAAACGTCTCTTTGAGTCGTTCTTTATTTCTTGCGACTATTGTACTTTGATTTAACACCCAAATTGTTGGTTCCGCTGCGTGTAAATTTGGGGGTGTTAAACAAACAATCATGCAACACATAATATTCACATAGCAGTCATAAGCACATAATTGTCCCAAAAACAAAACCACATTTCGCACTGTCAAATTTCAAAACAATTCAAAACAAATTTGAGTATCATTTTCCCCTAACGAAAAAACAGTAGAAAAATAGGGCTACGAGAACTCACCTCAAGCAAGTCTTGATAACATCAAATATTTAATACTTTTTAGGGGCAAAATACCCCCTAATTTACCTGCAAATGTTTCACTAATACTCGAAAATGAGATATTTTCTATCATTTTGTAGTTTTCAGGTGAAATGCGGGAAAGTGACAAAAAACAAAGGAAAAAGGACTCAAAGTGTAAATATTTGAAGAATGTTACGACGCAACACCAAATATGGTTACGCCATAACGTATAATAAGCAAGTACGGAGATAAAGGACAACTTTACGGCGTAACACCATATCTAGTTACGCCGTAAACATGAATTTGGAAGGAAATCTTATCATAGATAGAGTTACGGCGTAACACCCCATATGGTTACGCCGTAACCATGAAGATCCACAAATATGGAATGAAGATCACGTACACATGGAAATTATTTGAAGGTTACGTCGTAACGCAATATCTGGTTACGCCACAACAATTGCTTATTTATGGAATGCCGTGTAAGATGGTTACATCGTAACACCTTTATCAGTTACACCGTAACAGGTTTGATACTTATAAATAGAGGCCTCATTCAAGCTATGCCAACATCACTTCCTCCACAACCAATTGGAGAGGAGACTAAGGCTTCCAACCTCGAAGAATTCCACCTGGAGTCTAAGGGATATCACACTTTACTTACCTTTTGTATTTAATCATTCAAATACGAATACTGCAAGAATTATGAGCATTCAATCTATGATTACTTCTATTTCTTGCTGTGTTTCCGTTACCATGAGCGGCTGAGCACTTAAAGTGCTGGCCTAGTTATGTAATTACTGTTGTTATGATGTTTGTTTCCTGTTTGATTATGGTTTCGTTAGATATTCCTTGACTATCGTGTAACCCTGGGTTTTGGTAGTACGGATGGTTTGGACCTTGCTTGCCCCATTATTAGATTATGATGTCAATATAGGATCCATCGGGTACTAGGGGCGGATCTATGACTCCATCCCTAGTGTAGGAACTAACCGGTCTCCACACTTACGCTCAATATACTTAAAAAGCACAGAAACTCTTTTAGAGGGGGTTAATAATCTTTATAGGTTATTAGGTCAATTTTGGGAATAGTTGGGGTTAATCACTGCAACCTGGATATCCTACCTCCTATACGGTTTGGACTGAGTCGGAATCGCAAAAAGTATAGGATAGAGTAAATATACCTATTCAAGTCTATCAACCTTAGAAACCACTAATGAAACCATAGTTTGACATTGAACATGAAAACGTTTTCATAACAGTAGTGATGAAGTAACTAGGTTAGCACGTTTTCTCTCCTGATATTTTCAAACTCTTTTGATTTTCAGTATTTATTTTATTGTCATTTATTACAAATCAATTTAAAAACTATTTTCAAAAACGTAACATTTCAAATTAAAACTTAGCTCTTGGGATGACCTCAGATTTACCATTCTATACTACCCACGATCGAGTTCTCTGCCCGTTAGTGCGTTGTCAGGTAGATCAAGTTTTATAAATTTAAAACTTGGTAAAAATATATTTTAAAATAAAATACGTATCAAGTTTTTGGCGCCGCTGTCGGGGAGTTAAAAATTAGTAGTAATTTGAATTCTTACGATTATGTCTCTTCTCACCTCAATCTATTCTCTAAGAAACATCATGAATGGGGTTGACATTGAAGATCTCACCATTGAACATAATCTTAGGCTGACACAAGAAAGTCAGACACCTAAAAAAATTGAAGATATGACTATCGTCGGGTACTTGGAATACAAGAAAAAGGTAAATGAGAGCCACATCAGCAATACTAAATCGTACCTTCCAACCTATTTTGGCAAAAGTACACCAACCCATGACTTAATCTGGGAATTTGCTCACCACTTTGGTCCTTACCAACCAGGCGCCGAATCCGATTGTGATTCAGAAGATATGGATGAAGAGGTTGAATACATGACTGACGATGAAGTAGTCATAAGTGAGCAAGAGGAAAGTAACCATCGGTATACTCAGAACATTCATCACTTAGAAGAAAAAGATGATGTTGACAAATGGTTGCACGCTGAGATAACAAAACACATGAGTATACAGGGAGTAAAGAACATGAAAGATGCCTTAATTAGCATCATTAAGTCAATTAGACATGAGATGAAAGATGATATCATGAAAAGGCAATTTGAAGCCTTGACAGCTAGTGTAAGTGATGAAGCATCCTCCGTCGCCAGTAACGAAGTTGACAAAGCGGATGACCCTGTCAGCTACTAAAGGAACTAAGCCCAGGAAGTTTTCTTCTTCCTTTCAATATTAATAACCTTAACTTTTATGCTACTACCACATTAGATGCTAAGGATAATATCATGCCACAAAGAGTTTATAAATATCTTGGTTTAGATAAACTCAGAGGTACAAGCGCCTTAGAAAATACGACAGGAACTAATGAGCCCTTAGGAACTATCGATATCTTGGTGAAATTTGAGGAGTTAGAATTTATGTGTAATTTTGTTATAAAAATGGCTGAAGATGTTATAATCTTAGGAAGACCATTCCTTGAATCAACTCGTGCCCAAATCGATGTTTTCAACGAAGAAATTTCATTTGAATTAGGTAGAGAAAAAATTAATTCAATATAAATTCTTACCAAAGCATCGAGCAAATTTACATGGTAAACATTGGACAAGAGGAGGAAACCTTTAATCCTCTTTAAATAGGAATAGACTTATTCTGTTATGAATCTCGTGCATGCTTAAAATTTGAACAAAGAACTAGGTCCTATGGTACTCCTAACCAACAGGATGAAATAGCATAACCAATTAGTTTTTCACCCGATAGAAGAGGATTGGTTAAGAGACGGCATGTATGAAAACCCGTTCATGTAACCTATGATGATGGAAGTGGTGAAAATTATGGGATGTGGCCGACATGCGACCCTGACTCAAAATTTTGCTTTGGATATAATAAAGTCTTTGGGGGTAAATGAGCAGGGGACACTTAGGCAGTGGATATGTTTTCGCGATCATGAGAGATGAACTATAAAAGGGAGTTACATGGGATTTGCTGACTTTCTTCAAGTACGTTATGGACAATAGAAAATCGATGATACAACATGGGAATGAAGGTATTATGAATGGGTAGCCCAAAACTATAAGTTTAGTAAACATAGGACCCTTACATCGACAACCTTGAACGCTCCAATACCAACACCACAGGGACATCGAGAACTAGGAGAAAATAAGCCGCAACCTATAAGGCCACGTCCATGCAATTATTCATTTGAGGAATGGCTGAAAATCAGGATAGGGCATAACAACCTACATGAATCCGACCACGAATTTATATTCAACGAATGGATTCTTGATAGTTACGATGTTAAGGAAGAATATGCAAAGGAGATTGGTAACCCATATTCCAGGAGATTTGACGAATATAACATGATGTTCAATAATGAGATTGAACATTTATCAAATGAGTACATTCTAAGAATAGGAAAGAAAGGGTATGTGCTGGACGATGTATGGGAAAAATGTCAACAAAACTACAAGAAAACCAATAAAGCATGGCACGATGAAGGATACGAGGAGGATGAAATGTGGTGAAGTAGAAACGAGAAGACCGACTACGATCCCCCCTATGTCAGCATTAAAACCTTTGAAGTAAAAAAATAACCTTTTAAAAGAGGACGTAGTTTTATATGTATTACTGATCGTGAGGATGAAGCCCTACCATTAGGACGTGTGAATGGAGCACGATTTAAAGCTATGATTAGGAAAGAACTAGAGGGCAATAAGTATGTACATGAAGTAACATAGAAGGGGCATGAGTCTAACTTAAAGACTCATTAATAAATAAAAGTGCTTGTCGAGAGACAACCCGACCTTTATTTAATAAAATTTCCTTTTTGTATTAGTTGGTTTGCATGTTTTTTTACTTTGTTTTACAGAATCCAGAAGCTAGGAGGCAATTATCGAGACTGGCTCAACTTATAATCATGTGGTAACCTTGCTGAATCTGCAGTAGTTACGGCGCAACAACTTAGTTTACGCCGTAACCATTATAGTTACGCCGTAACCTATTTCACTGTTACGTCGTAACACCTTAAAACTTAAAATTTTTACCACTTGATTACGACGTAACCACCGGGGTTATGCCGTAACCTCCTTCTGAAATCTTACAAATTTAAGTTTTAAACATCTCTAAACCTTGTATACGTAAATGGATTTTGTGGGTATGTTCTCTGGAAGCCCCCACGAGACTAAACTCGTCCACTTGGGCCACCAAGTGGTTTAAAAGGCTTGTTGCATATGCTAAATGCAACCGTGATTCCTACAAAAGTGAGTTAGGGGCACTTTTGCCTACAAAAGAATGCCTTTCGGGTTATGTAACGCTCCTGCTACATTTCAGCCATGCATGACAGCAATCTTCCATGACATGTGTAAAGATTTTATGGAAGTATTTATGGACGACTTCTTCATGTTTGAAAATTCTTCAAACCTTTGTCTTAGACAATTTATCAAAATGTTAGTAGATTGAAGAACTAACTAGTTCTTAATTGGGGGAAAAATGCCACTTTATGGTCAAAGAAGGAATTGTTTTAGGACATAACATATCAAAGGCAGGAATTGTAGTTGATAAAGCTAATGTTGATGTGATCGCTAGTTTACCTTACCCAACCAACATCAAAGGAATACGAAGCTTCTTAGGGCATGCTGGGTTCTATAGAAGATTCATCAAGGACTTTTCTAAAATAGCCCGGCCTATGACTCAGTTGTTGATAAAAGATGCCAAGTTTGACTTGTCAAACGAATGCATAAAATCATTTAACATACTTCAGGATAAACTTATCACTGCGTCAGTGATCATTACCCCTAACTGGGATATTGATTTTGAATTAATGTGTGACGCTAGTGACTATGCCGTTGGAGCTGTTCTAGGACAACATATTGAGAATAAATTCCGTCCGATTTATTATGCAAGTAAAACTATGAACAATGCTCAAGAACATTATACCACTACTGAAAAAGAACTGTTAGCAGTAGTATGAGCATTCGACAAATTTAGGTCATATTTAATAATGTCTAAAACAGTAGTCTAAACTGATCACTTAGCCCTAAAATATCTCTTCAGGAAGCAGGATGCTAAACCTAGACTGATAAGGTGGGTTTTACTCCTCTAAGAATTCACTATTAAAATTAAGGATAAAAAGAGGACTGAAAACTTAGCTGCTGACCATCTCTCTAGACTTGAAAATCCAAGTTTAGAAAAATTCAATAAAGATACAATACAAGATAATTTTCCTGATGAACACCTCATGGTGATTAAACTAAAAGATACTGAAACTGGGACCGTGGTACACAAATTATGCAAATTTCAGTGTCTCTAAGATTGTTCCTCAGAATTTGACTTATTATTTAAGAAAAAATAAAATTCTTGAAACGATGTACTAAAAAATACATATGGGGACGACCCATCCTCATTCAAATCATGTCCTGAGGATTATAAGAAGGTGTGTTTTTGGTAGGATTACATGAAATCCTGGAACATTCCCACAAGGGACCTACAAGAGGTCATTACAGAGCAGATATTACCGCATGAAAGATTTTTAAGTCTGGGTTCTATCAGCCAACCATTTTTAAAGATGTAGCAAAATATGTTCAAGGATGTTATGCTTGTCAAAGGGCAGGAAATATTTCCTCACGAAACCAAATGCCCTTAACCAACATTCTTGTTAGTGAAGTCTTCGACATCTGGGGGATTGACTTCATGGGACCCTTTCCCTCCTCAAAAAATAACAAATACATTCTTGTCACTGTCGATTACATTTCTAAATAGGTCGAGGCCGAAGCCCTACCTACTAATGATGCACGTGTCGTAGTGAAATTTTTGAGAAAATTATTTTTCAGATTTGGAGTTCCAAAGGCTTCTAATCTAGCGAAGTGAAACATTTTTTGTAATCCCATTCTCGAAAAAACACTTAAAAAATACAGAGTAAACATAGACTTGCTACTCCGTATCATCCCTAAACTAGTGGACAAACGGAAAATACTAATAGAGCCATGAAGCGAATCCTAGAAAGAACGGTTAACGAGAACTAAAAAGAATGGGCAGATAAACTGGATGATGCACTATGGGCATTCTGGACAGCTTATAAAACACCTATAGGTAGTACACATTCAAGATTGTTTACGAAATGGCCGGTACACTTCCAATCGAACTTGAACACAAGGCATATTAGGCCCTAAAAAAACCATAATTCATGATTTGGTTGTTCTAAAGAAAACATACGATTCCTTCAATTAATCAACTGATGAGTTTCAGACGGATGCATGATGCGGTCGTCTTAGGACTTCTACACGAAGTTTTTTCAAACTCCCTAGGCCAGTGCACCTAATCGTTGTAGTGTAGTATGGGCAAGACTCGGGGGTTGCTTATCGTTCACTCAGGGAATAGGTTGGGAAGGCTTGGATCAAGGTCTTAATAGAATTTCTATGCGTGTTGAGAGAAGTGTCTTTTGTAATTTTTATATTTTATGAAAGTTTAAATCATATATTTGATCAGGGTGGTTTAGTTTTAGCTAATAAAACTAAATAATTATCGTAAACTAATGTGATAACAGTAAGATTAATGATGGTGTTTATTTTATTCATGTTTTACTTCGCCTTGATTGCTTTCCTAGTATTGTTGCTTTGTCTCACGTCGTGATGATCTAGGTAATTATTTCTATTACATGAACGAATTACACGTACCGACCGTCTATTTAATATTCCGTGAAGGCAACGCACAAAGTAAGGATAATATGCCAAACTATAACCAGGCCCCTAAGAGTATATTAAGTGCATGGTAAATTTGTTAAGAGTGATCAACCATATAAGGGGCATGGTAGTATGAAGAATCTGATAACCGATAGTATTCCTTTCTACACAATCATGTTTTTCCTACACATATCAACAGTGTATACAGTCAAAAGTGGTTTTCTAAGGACCTACATGCATATCCATCACAAGAAGCAACACCATAAGATCTAACATTCTAGGTTTCATACAATCATAAAAAACACAATGGAGGTTTAAGCCAAGCATGTTATAGATTAAAGCAAGAAATTAATAATTCAGAGAACAAAGAAATATTGAATTATTTAAATAAACTTACTTGATTAGAACATGAATTGAAGGAAGTACAATATGGTTTTAAGGCCCCTAAAAATCGTCCCTAACAGCTGCATAAACGTATAAGTCAGTACCTTTTTTATTCTATAGATTCACACTCAAACCCATATATTTGGGTTTGTATTATATAGGGAAAAATCGCAATTACTGGTGTCGCGTTTTCGTCGTGTCGCACGTCTGAAAGAGAATATCTCTAAATAAGGGTGGCGTGTGCTCTAAACACCGGTCGTGAAATCTTGTGTCACGTCTTGAGGCTTCTTGTGACGGCATCACGTTGAATTCGTGGATCGCTGTCTCCAGCTTCTGAGAACATTATCTTGAGAGATATGGGTGGTAGGGTCCTTAGTCTTCGTACGTTTCTTCTACAAATGAGCCCAAGTAACGTGTAATTCTTCCAAATGCCTTCCAAATGTGAAATACCTGAAAAGGAATGATTAATTACCTATTTTGGGCATAAATACATGATTTAAAGGGCTAAACGACCCTAAAAAAGTGTATAAAATGGAACCTCATCAAGCATACGAGCATTCATGGGCATATAAAGAAAGGACTAAATGTTGGCATGATTCTAAAATTATGGATAAAGAGTTTCAAAAAGGGGAGAGTATAGTCAATTCAATTCATGATTAAAACGTTTTCTGAGAAAACATAGAACCAGATTGTATGTACCATATACGGTAAGCAAAGTTTATCTGTATGGGACGGTTGAAGTATTTGGGAAGAATGGAGTTCGGTTTAAGGTAAATGGACACAGATTAAAGTACTATGGACATGAGATAGACGAGATTAACGAAATAGCATACTTTGTTAAAATGTAGACTGAGCATGAGTCTAACTTAAAGACTCGGTAATAAAAAAGTGCTTGTCAGGAGACAACCTGTCCTTTATTTAATGAAATTTCCTTTTTGCATTAGTTGGTTTGCATGTTTCTTACTTTGTTTTGCAGAATCCAGAAGCTAGGAGGCAATTATCGAGACCGGCTCGACTCATAATCATGTGGTAACTTTACTGAATCTACAACAGTTACCTATAAAAAAAAATTTTTTTATTTTTTTTTTTATTTATTTTTTTTTAAAAATTTTTAAAAATATATAACCAATTTTTTTTTTTAACATTAACATTTTTTTTTTTTTTTTTTTTTATTCTTTTTTTGTAATTTTTTTTTTTTTTTTTTTTTTTATATTTTACCAAAAAAAAGGCGTAACAACTTTAGTTTACGTCGTAACCAGTGTAGTTACGACGTAACCTATTTCACGATTACGCCGTAATTCTAAAAAAACTTAATTTTTTTATACCACTTGATTACGACGTAACCACCGGGGTTACGCCGTAATCCCCTTTTGAACTAAAAATTTAAGTTTTAAACATGTCTAAACCTTGTATACATAAATGGACATTGTGGGTATGTTCGCTGGAAGCCCTTACAAGACTATACTCGTCTACTTGGGCCACCAAGTGGTTTAAAAGGCTTGTTGCATATGCTAAATGCAACCGTGATTCCTACGAAAGTGAGTTAGGCTTGTATTTCCTGTAAACTTCATAATTCTTATAGAACGATTTTATGTTTGTTTTTGTGATCACAAGGGATAAACAGATAACAAGGAAGGACAGTGTTAATCTAAAAATATTTCTGCCTAATTTCAAATTTCAAAGCAGTGCTCAGGGAGTTTCTTGTCTTAATTCTACTCTTTCCTTTTCATTTCATTTCCTTAATATACAACAGGGACATTATACAAATCAAGTGGGGGGATGGGAGTAGAATTAATACTTGACGTATGTTTTGCCTTTGATTTTCTCTTTTTCTTTGAAAATTATGCCAATTTTAAAATATTTGACCAATTTTTTCTTATATAACTATAATTATCATTACCGAATGTAATTAACCTTTATTATAACACTTGTGAGATTTTAAGCCTAATATTCTGTTTCCTATTTTTTTAATAAACTCCACCAAAAATTTTCAAGTGTGTCGGTAGTATTGTAGTCTTAGAGTTTGTCATATACATCCAGTTCGAGACCTAATTTTTAGCAGAAATAGATAAGTTCAAGAAGGAAAACACTTAGGATAATCCCAAAATACCTATATGTGTGTGTTTATCGACTTGTTACATTGACTTGTTGACCTCCCGTGATAAAACCCTTTTGTTGCACTCATTATTAGTGCAAGATACCCTAGATCATCCTTGTTATACCAATCTATGTTTTCACCCAATGTTATTGTATTGTTACACACTTTCGCCTTAACTACACAGTAGTATTTAGTTATCTTTATGATGAAATTTCTGAGCTAATTAAGTTCCCATGGTTAGGGGAATAGGAATGAAAATTTTATGCATTCATTAAAGACCAATAAGTTATGGGGGATGCGCGTATAATATTGGATGTTGCAGGGGCAATAATTATAGATATAAACTCCTGTAGCATTTGCATATTTATCATGAAGAAAATAAAGAAAAGATGGTGCAACAAAAAGCCACCCATATGCTAAAAAAATATAAAGATGATGCAAAATTAAAAAATATAAAATAAAAAATAGAGCTAGTAACCTATTATTGCACCAAGACATCTCAATAATTATGAAGAATAGAGCTAGTAGCCTATTATTACACCAAGTCATCCCAATACTTATGAAGAATGGAGCTAGTAGCCTATTATTGAAGATCAGATTTTCGGACTTAGATTCTTGGACCTATGGATGGACAGTAGCTAGTTTTGACAACCTTAGAATACTTTAGACTATTTGTTTTGTGTTTTTATTAACAACCATTAAATGTGTATCCCATGTCTATCCTAACCCCTTTATCACCCTTAAAAACCATATTACCCTGGTTGCCTTCGAGAATTATTTAGACCTTAATTCTAACTGGTGCAGATTTGTGTACTTTCCAAGCTTATGAAAGAATACATGCTATGAATGTGCAATTGATCGATCACCCCGAAAATGAAACACTTAGACTAGTAGATAGTTGAGTGACTTTTTATCCCCTTTTCGTGAGGTGTTCGGCTTTGATGTTTTCTAGCATAAGAGTTTTATAGATTCATTTTTTGAAGTTATTCTCAAGAAATCTTTTTATGAAATATTCTAACAAGTTCTACTTGAGGGCAAGCAGAAGTCAAGTGGGGGGATATTTGATAACATCATATATTTAATACTTTTTAGTGGCAAAATACCCCCTAATTTACCTGCAAATGTTTCACTAATACTCGAAAACGAGATATTTTCTATCATTTTGTAGTTTTCAGGTAAAATGTAGGAAAGTGACAAAAACAAGGGAAAAAGGACTCAAAGTGTAAATATTTGAAGAATGTTACGGCGTAACACCATATCTAGTTACGCCGTAAACATGAATTTAGAAGGAAATCTTACCATAGATAGAGTTACAGCGTAGCACACCATATGGTTATGCTGTAACTATGAAGATCCACAAATATGGAATGAAGATCACGTACACATGGAAATTATTTGAAGGTTACGACGTAACGCAAAATCTGGTTACGCCGCAATAATTACTTATTTATGGAATGCTGTGTAAGATGGTTATGGCGTAACTCCTTTATTAGTTACGCCATAACAGGTTCGATACTTATAAATAGAGGACTCATTCAAGCTATTCTGACATCACTTCCTCCACAGCCAATTGGAGAGGCGACTAAGGCTTCCAACCTTCAAAGAATTCCACCTAGAGTCCAAGGGAGATCACACTTTACTTACTTTTTGTATTTAATCGTTCAAATATAAATACTATAAGAATTATGAGCATTCAATCTATGATTACTTCTATTTCTTGCTGTGTTTCCGTTACCATGAGTGGCTAAGCACTTAAAGTGCTAGCCTAGTTATGTAATTACTGTTGTTATGATGTTTGTTTCCTGTTAGATTATGGTTTTGTTAGATATTCCTTGACTATCGTGTAACCATGGGTTTTGGTAGTACGGGTGGTTTGGACCTTGCTTGCCCTTTTATTAGATTATGATGTCAATATGGGATCCATCGGGTACTAGGGGCGGATTTATGACTCCATCCCTAGTGTATGAACTAACCGGTCTTCGCACTTATCACTCAATATACTTAAAAAGCACGGGAACTCTTTTAGAGGGGGTTAATAATCTTTATAGGTTATTAGATCAGTTTTGGGAATAGTTGGGATTAATCACTGCAACCTGGATATCCTACATCCTATACGATTTGGACTGAGTCGGAATCGCAGGAAGTGTAGGATAGACTAAATATACCTATTCAAGTCTATCGACCTTAGAAACCACTAATGAAACCATAGTTTGACATTGCACAGGAAAACATTTTCATAACAGTAGTGATGAAGTAACTAGGTTAGCACGTTTTCTCTCCTGATATCTTTAAACTCTTTTAATTTTCAGTATTTATTTTATTGTCATTTATTTCAAATCAATTCAAAAAACTATTTTCAAAAACTTGACATTTCAAATTAAAACTAATTACAACTTAGCTCTTAGGACGACCTCGGATTTACCATTCTATACTACCCACAATCGGGTTCTCTGCCCGTTATTACGTTGTCAGGTAGATCGAGTTTTATAAATTTAAAACTTGGTAAAAATATATTTTAAAATAAAATACGCATCAAGTCTTAAGTAACCAAATCTCAATCACACAATCAAATGCAACGACGTTCGCACACGACCTAGTCCAATTAATGTCCCATTAAATCATTTGTTTCGAAAACAGTCTTCACGTTTGATGCATAGAGGCTAGATGCGTTGTACAATTACCCATAACAATTTAGTGGTGTGATGGTTGACGTCTCATCCCAAAATATCTTATCAATCCGATATCTCAACGATAAATACTTATACTATTTAAAGAAAATAGATAAGTAATATAAGTAAATATTTATAATAAATAATTATAAATATATCTCGAATAGTCCATTCGGTACCTTTAGTTTCCATAAAATAATCATAATATGGTTGAAACTGAAACGTTTACTTATAAAAAGCATATTAGAGTAGTTACGATAAAAAATATATTTTTCGTCTTTTAGTGAATTTATTAAAATAATAAAATAATATTTTATAATTTAAAACCAAAAATTATGGTCTTAAGTAAAACTTTTTAAGTATAAAATTATATAACGTTTTCCAAGGTTTTAAACCTTAATTTCAACATTTTTCATCATTTCGACACTTTTTCGACAAAATTCCAAAATCTCAATCTTTAACGTTTACCAAAACATTTTTCCCTAAACTAATGCTCAATATCACTTCGTAAATACATTTCACTTTTAAAAGTTTGTCAAAATTTCTTTTAACGACTAAATATCGCTTATTGGGCTTTAAGGCCCAACAAGGGTCTAATAAGGTATTTATACGTCCAAATTACGATCCAAGCCCAAAACTAAAGTCTATTTATATACATAAGCTTATACTAATAAGTAGAAAATAATCCGGACCACAATAAGCCAACAAATAAGCCACAACTTATTTGTGCTTATTGGGCCGTGAGCCTAAGAGCTCAAAAATCAAGTCCGTAAGCTTAAAAATAAGCTAATACGCTCCGTATAGTATTTGGTTACTACCATAAGCTATAAAAATAGTCCACGAACATACACAATATCACGAAAATAATAAAAAATCACTTCCCTTGTGATTTTATAGTAGGACGTGAGCACATAAGCTCAAAATAAGTCACGAAAAGCCCACAAACTAAGCTATACAAGCTATTATACAAAATAAGCTATATAGCAATATATGTTTCTCAACCATCACGACCATAACATCAAAAATAACAAAACCTTATCCTTGTTCCTTTTTATTCGAACCCTAAACGCACCTTTCACTAGTACAAAAAGTGGATTTGGCTACACAAAAAAAGTGTGACGATATACATATAGTCACACATGCGTTTTCGAATGTGTGTGACAAAAGGTCGCGCGACCGTCGGGTGTTTATGGTCACATTTTTGAGTTAGTGTCCGTATCCATTAAAAAACAATGACCAAAAGTGTTAATAAGTGTGACCGTAAACACTGTACAAGCACACAAAGCATGTTTTTTTTGTATATTTAGTCAAATACAATTAAGCATAAAGTGGCCAAAAGTGTTAATAAGTATGACCATATGGTGTTTAAAGTGAAGTAAAAGTGTATTTTGTGTGACTATTGTTCATCCAATGGCCACATGAATTTTATGTTTGTGTGACCTTTTGTAATATATAGTCACACAAAGCAGGTTTGTTTAGGGTATTTAGTCACATAAAATTAAGCATAAAGTGGCCAAAAGTGTTAATAAGTGTGGCTATATGCTATTTAAAGTGAAGTAAAAGTGTATTTTGTGTGACTATTGTTTATCCAATGGCCACATGAATGTTATGTTTGTGTGGCCTTTTGTAATATATAGTAACACAAAGCATGTTTGTTTTGCGTATTTAGTCACATACAATTGAGCATAAAGTGGCCAAAAGATTTAATAAGTGTGATCATATGCTGTTTAAAGTGAAGAAATGTGTATTTTATGTGACTATTGATCATCCAATGGCCACACGAAGTTTATGTTTGTGTGGCCTTTTGTAATATATAGTCACACAAAGCATGTTTGTTTTGGGTATTTAGTCACATACAATTAAGCATAAAGTGGCCAAAAGTATTAATAAGTGTGACCATATGCTGTTTAAAGTGAAGAAATGTGTATTTTGTGTGACTATTGATCATCCAATGGCCATACGAATTTTATGTTTGTGTGGTATTTTCTAATATTTAGTCACACAAATCATGTTTTTTTGAGTATTTAGTCACATACAATTAAGCATAAAGTGGCTAAAAGTGTTAATAAGTGTGACCATATGCTGTTTAAAGTGAAGAAATGTGTATTTTGTGTGACTATTGATCATCCAATGACCACATTAAGTTTTTGTTTGTGTGGACTTTTATAATATTTAGTCACACAAAGCATGTTTGTTTTGGGTATTTAGTCACATACAATTAAGCTTAAAGTGGCCAAAAGTGTTAATAAGTGTGACCATATGGTGTTCAAGGTGAAGTAAAAGTGTATTTTGTGTGATTGTTGTTCATCCAATGGCCACATGAATGTTATGTTTGTGTGGCCTTTTGTAATACTTTGTCACACAAAGCATGTTTATTTTGGGTATTTAGTCACATACAATTAAGCATAAAATGGCCAAAAGTGTTAATAAGTGTGGCCATATGCTGTTTAAAGTGAAGAAA